>CAUYLG010036223.1:0-35398 GCA_963573385.1 Cacajao melanocephalus
CCACATATGAGTGAGAACATGTGGTGTTCGGTTTTTTGCTTCTGTGTCAGTTTGCTGAGAATGATGGTTTCCAGCTTCATCCATGTCCCTGCAAAGGACATGAACTCATTCTTTTTTATGGCTGTATAGTATTCCATGGTGTATATGTGCCACGTTTTCTTTATCCAGTCCATCATTGATGGGCATTTGGGTTGGTTCCAGGTCGTTGTTATTGTGAACAGTGCCTCAATAAACATATATGTGCATGTGTCTTTATAATATAATGATTTACAATCCTTTGGGTATATACCCAATAATGGGATTTCTAGGTCAAATGGTATTTCTATTTCTAGCTCCTTGAGGAATCACCATACTGTTTTCCACAATGGTTGAACTAATTTATATTCCCACCAACAGTGTAAAAGTGTTCCTTTCTCTCCACATCCTCTCTAGCATCTGTTGTCTCCTGACTTTTTAATGATTGCCATTCTAACTGGTATGGGATGGTATCTCAATGGCTTTGATTTGCATTTCTCTAATGACCAGTGATAATTACCTTTTTTTCATATGTTTGTTTTCTGCATAAATGTCTGATTTTGAGAAGTGTCTGTTCATATCCTTCACCCACTTTTTGGTGGGGTCGTTTGTTTTTTCTTGTAAATTTGTTTAAGTTCTTGATAGGTTCTGGATATTAGCCCTTTGTCAGATGGGTAGATTGCAAAAATTTTTTCCCATTCTGTTCGTTGCCAGTTCACTCTAGTGAAAGTTTCTTTTGCTGTGCAGAAGCTCTTTAGTTTAATTAGATCCCATTTGTCTATTTTGGCTTTTGTTGTCATTGCTTTTGGTGTTTAAGTTATGAAGTCCTTGCCTATGCCTATGTTCTGGTGGGTATTGCATAGGTTTTCTTCTAGGATTATTATGGTGTTAGGTCTTATGTTTAAATCTTTAATCCATCTGGAGTTAATTTTTGTATAAGGTATAAGGATGGGATCTAGTTTCAGCTTTCTGCATATGGCTAGTCAGTTTACCCAACATCATTTATTGAATAGGGAATATTTTCCCCATTGGTTGTTTTTTTTTCATGCCTGTAATTCCAGCATTTTGGTAAGCTGAGGCAGGCAGACCACTTGAGGTCAGCAGTTTGAGACCAGCCTGGCAAAAATGGTGAAATCCTGTCTCTAGTAACAATACAAAAAATAGGCATGGGGGCACATACCTACAATCCCAGCTACTCGGGAGGCTGAGGCAGGAGAATGCTTGAACCCAGGAGGTGGAGGTTGCAGTGAGCTGAGATGGTGCCACTGAACTCTAGCCTGAGCGATAGAGTGAGACTCCATCTCAAAAAAAAAAAAAAAATACACTAGAGATCCATTTAGCTAAAGAAGTAAAAGATCTATATGAAGAAAACTATAAAATGGTGAGGAGAGACACTGAAGAGGTTATAAAAAAAGAACGCTATTCCGTACTCATTGATTGGAAGAACTAGTATTGTTAAAATGGTAATACTACTCAAAATAATTTACAGATTCAATGTCAAAATACTAATGACATTCTTCATGGACAGTTCAGATATTATATGATATCACCTCTGGACTGTGACACACTCCTCCTCCTGAGAGTTGCTGTTGGTATTTGCTTATATACCAATAAACACTGAACTTGCCTGGACTAAATCTGGGAAATATCTCTCCCCACAATGTGCAGCTACTGATGCCTCTTCCTTATATATATTTCTGTTTTAATTTTATGTTGGGATCCATAGAAATTGCCTGTGTTTTCATAGGCAGAGATTTTAAGAGGTTGTGCCCAAATGCTTCTAAGTTTTCCATTTTTTCATAATGGATATAAATGCAGGCTAGAGGTCACTTTCATACTTTAGACTGCTTTTGACTCTTCCCTGCTTTAATTTTCTGATAATTCCTCTCATGTCTCCTGTAAGCATATACTCAGATTTCATCAGCCAGGGCTAAAGTCAGTGACCTAGGCTTACTTTAGATTATCCTGTGCATAACAACATAGACCAAAGACAGCCTTGGGTCTTCCAGAATCTGTGGAGAAATTAATAAGCCTCACATGACCACCTTATCTTCTGGAACTTCCTACTAACACCCCCAGCTCTTTTGTGAGTCCATGACTTGTCCTAAACCGAAGCACAATCTTAGACTTGCAAAGCTACTTTTTTTGGTTTCCATCAAGATCACAATTTTGATCAACAATGTTTTAAATCATGTGAGCTTTCTTCCTCTTCCCAGCAGTGACAGCGAGGCTGCTGGTTTTCATGGCCTGCTTCACCCTGATTGAACTCTCAAGCTTGGGACAGCAGGGATGGAAGCAGTGGGCAAGAATATTACAGAACCTCATTGTCATTACTTAAAGGTCAATAGTTTTATAAATAAATACTTCTCAATTTGGGGCAATTTCCAGAGCGCTGAAGTCGTTTCTTTTGATGTCTTATACACCTTAAAAAGGAGATTTGTTAACCTGCATCCTGATTCTATCATGTTGGAATTTTATTTATTTTTGTTTTCTTAGTGGTACTGGCTCATAGTGAACTCCTAAATTTTACAGAAATACCTTATGTTGATGATAGGGTGATGGATGCAGCAAACCACCATGGCACATGTATACCCATGTAACAAACCTGCACGTTCTGCACATGTACCCCAGAACTTAAAGTATAATAAATAAATTTTTAAAAAATGAATTAATAAATAAGGGAATAAGAAAGGGAGTGCTATCTCTTGTAGCCGAGGGATTCTCAAATGTAAGTTGGTGGTTTTGCTATGTTTTTGTAAGAGTGTACAAGAGACATAATCAGGAATAATTGGTCTTCAACTCAGAATGATTAACTAACAGGACTAATGGTCCCTAGAGATAAAGTGAAACAAGTTGTATATGCATGCCAATTTCTGACAGTTTCTAGCACATCTATAGACCTTGTGTTGCTTAAGACAGACTCCAGTGGTTATCCAACATAAGGGAATCGTGGTTAATGATTTAGGCAGCATTTCCATTTAGATTTCGGCTCCCAGTGCTAGTTGTTGGGTGGAGAAGGTTCACTAACTCAGGATGTTTATAACATCCACAAATCTGTTATTTCACATCAGGAACTCAAATCCCAGCTGGATCATTTTAATATACTTGTAATGTCTCTGAATAAGAAAGTATGCTGAAATAAATAATTGGTCTCATAAAAGGTAAAAAAGAAAAATAAAATGGTGGCATTTAGGTTTAGCTTACCCACACTGACAATTTAAATTTTTTGGAACTCTTTCCAAAATAAGAATGCTTAAAGTTTGCAAGAAGGCATGAAACAGAAGCTGAGTTACCAGTTTCAGAAGCTGTCACCGAAATTGTCTACATAGTCATAACTAGAGTCATTCTCACATTTGCAGCATGAGGAAGAACATAAAAATCCAACCACTGTCAGTGGTTCATTTAAATAATCATATAGTATGTCTCTGCTTTCTTTTTTTTTTTCCTTTCTTTTCTGTTTAGGGGATGGACTATTGCTCTGTTGCCCAGGCTGGCATGCAGTAGTGTGATCTTGACTCACTGCAACCTCTGCCTCCCAGGTTCAAACAATTCTTGTGCCTCAGTCTCCCACATAGCTGGGATTACAAGTGTGCATCACCACACCTGGCTAATTTTTATAGTTTTAGTAGAGATGGGGTTTCACCATGTTGGCCAGCCTGTTCTCCAACTCCTGGCCTCAAGTCTTCTGCCCACCTAGGCCTCCCAAAGTGCTGGGATTACAGGTGTGAGCCACCGCACCATACCAGTATGGTTCTGCTTTCTTCCTGAACTCTTCAAACCTCTGGTTTTAGTCTGATCACAATGATCTACTTCCTCATTTAAACCCATCTGCATAGATATGCACACATTTCTATTGACTGTGACATTCATTTATTTTCCTAAGTTAGGAACACTTGGGTGAGATTCCTCCATATTCAAGTCTCAGCCTTGCATAACCAACTGGTGGAAATGATTTACAAGACTCACCACCAGAGATGAAACAATTGTCATCTTTATACCCTTGAATGCCATTAGTATAGTAATAGTATCTGTATTACTAGGTTACCTAAGAAAATATTGAACAAATAGCCATTTATGTTGTGGCACATCATCAGCCATTCAGCTGAACTGCTCTATGATCAATCCAATGTGACAATGAAATTAAATGAAGTAAGGGTATCTGGCTTCATGATCAATTCAATGTGACAATCAATGCAAATGGTATAAGAGTATCTCATTGATCAGCTAAAATAACATGGACTAAGAAACCTCATAAACTAAAGCAGGCATAGAAAATGCCTTGATATCCGGTAGGACAAGGAGCTCATATTATTTCCTCATTTGGAAAGGTCCATTAGGATTTCAGAAACAACAAGAGATCTTTTGGTGTCAATTAAAGTAGATTTAAGAGTCAAAGGAAACAGATGTTGCTGTTCACCCAGAAGTCACTATAGATACTCTACAGGGGATTGTATATAAAACACTCCCATCAAGTTCCCTTGCTCCTTGCCCTTTGGTTTCTGCATTATCTTTATCATAGTTATCATCATCCATATCACACAGTTTTATGTCAATGAACTTGTTTTCTAAATGATGAGCTCCTTTAGGACAGGGACTCTGTTTTTTTAGTCTTTGAATCTCTAGTGCCTACCATGGTATATGATACATAATAGGCTTTCAGATGTTCGCTGACTTAATGAAGGAACAGAGGAAAGAGAAAGGGAAGTGAGACCACATGCTTACTCTTACTTAGTTCACAATAATGCTTAAGGACTTGGAATAAAAGGACCGAAAAATTGCATCTTTTGGATAAGCGATGTATGACTTTTAGTAGAAGCCTTGTTATTGGGACTGATTCTGTGATTCCAGAATTCCCCTTCTTGCCTAGATAAGCTGACTATATTATTTGGAAACAAGGATCTTGAAAAACCTTGAGAACAAATATGATGAAAATAGACATAGTAGCAAAAATGTACATAAAAAAGTATAGAAGAGACTGGGTGCAATGGTTCATACGTATAATCTCAATTTAAGAAGCTGAAGTGAGAGGATCACTTGAGGCCAGGAGTTGAAGATTAGCCTGGGAAGACAGCAAGGATCCATCTTACAAAACATTTTAAAAAATTAGCCAGGCCTGATGGCTTACCTATAGTCCTAGATACTCAGGAGACTGAGGCAGGAGGATCTCTTGATGCCAGGAGTTCAAGGCTGCAGTGAGCTATGTTGATGGCACTGCACTCTAGCCTGAGTGACAGGGTGATATCCTGCTATTATAAAAAAAAGAGAAAAGGTATAAAAATTATAGAAGGATGTTTGCACTGTGAACACATTTTTATTTAGCATTTTCATTTAAAACTAATTCTGATATAAGCAAAAATATCTCAATTCTGCAAAGATTCTTCATTTTTGGCCAGTGGTGCCATGTGATCACATTACATATTTAGAGGAATTATTCCCTGAACATGCATATATTGAGCACTTACTCTGTGCCAGGCCGAGCACTAAGTGTTAGGAATATAAACACAGATATAGCCTGATTCTTGCCCCAAAAGGTCTTAAAACCTAGTTGGTGGAGAGACAAGGTTATACATAAGGCAGAAAAAGTGTCACAAGTGCCCTGTTTGAAATATCTTCAAGGCTTTTGGATGAGTTTAGAGGCAGTGCTTCAAGGGAGGATGTGGTCAATTGCACAGTGAGTCTCAAGGTCAAAAAAGCTTGGTAGAGGAGGTTCCTTTGAGGTGAGCATTGATGATAAATAAAGTAGGCTAGGGAGATGAGGGGAAGCCATGTGAGTATAGGCATGACAATGTGATAGCCCAAAAGGCTCATGAAAGTTGAGAAGGCAGCTGTGAGTTTCATTGCAATGAGATCTTTACCATCAGGTGCTGTCAGGTGGAAATGGCAGGCTAAGTAGCATATTTGATAGCAACCAAGATAAGGCTGCCTTGCAAATTGAACTTGAAACAAGCTAGATATAAATACAGATCTATTAAGGCAAAGCACTTCATGTGTCAGTATCTATTAACTGCCTGATGTTGAAATGTATTTGTGTTGAGTGGCAGGAGCTGGTGGGCCTGCCGGTTCCAGTAGGGCATAAGACCAAGAGAGGTTTTTCCCAAAGAGAAGTATTTGCTTACAAGTGCATACAACCCCTGTTGTATTACAATGTGATTACACTGCAGGCTCTCCTAACAGATAAAATTGCCTATAATGGAAATCAGAGAGAGAGCACAATGCAAGGCTAGAGGCTGGTTGGCAGCATGCAAGATCAAACTCTCTTTTAACTTGTATCAGACAAGGGATTAACATTGGATTTTGTGACATTTTTGAGTGATACTCATATCGTTCCATTAAAAGCAACCTTGGGAAATTATCTGAATGCATCTACTTAAATGACAAGAATAGATGACAAATTATATCTCCATATCTGTCTAAAAAGAAGGGAGGATTTCATAGTTAGACACCAGGGATTAGGTTTTGCTCTGTATTTTTACAATTATATTATTTCCCCATCTTAAATTAGTAAAGTGGGGCTGATGGTTTTCCCTAGCTCCATGGAGAGAGAGTAAGCATATCACACTATCAGGAACCCAGAATTCTCTTACATTGTCTATGTTATCTGCAAGATACCATAATACAGTCATTCCTCACTGTGATGAAAACGGCACATTTCTAAGCAGAACTGTATCTGATTCAACACTGTATTTGTGTTTATCCAGTGTGCCCCCCTGAAAGGACAAACACATGCATTTCATTTGCCATCTGATCTTTATTTTTTTTTTCTAAACCTTTCCTTACCATCCACACAGGCCCCTGTAGCTTCCAGCCCAGATTTATAAGATAAAAGACCAGTGCTGTTGCTGCAGGGGATAGAATGCAGCAATGAAAGTTCTGAGTCTAATAAAATTTCTAAATGCTTTTTTTTTGTTTCCAATATATTTTATGAACTTTTACATTTACTGAGTTTTATGAAATTCTGTAGTTCTTTTCAGCAATAACCAACAACCTTTAGTCCTTTGTTGCCCAGGGTTAAATTTGATCGAAATGGAACCAGATCTGAATGCTCAGTGATCATTTTAGATTTCAGCAAAATTAGTAATGTTGCTTTATCTATCAAAATGTTTTGGAAGGTTTAATTGTACTGAATGAGTAGCAACTGGAAATGTTGTGATTACAGTATTGTAATTCACATGCTCCCAGTTATACCAGCATGGAGATAAAAGTAGTGTTTAAATAGCAATTACAAGAACAATTGTGCACTCACCAGTCCTTCCTCTCACTTCTCCCAGGTAGTTCTGGTGGATCCCAGAATCTTTTTTGTGACCCCTGGAGCAGTTAGTACTCTTAGTAACCTCAATAGAATAAGCATTTTTCTCTTCTTATGTTGGGGTTTGCTCTAACAATGTCTGCTATTTCAATATATAGTCTGCTTTTTCTATTATATCATTTAAATATTCTAGAAATTTTAGTATCTTTCATCCAGGTCACACCATCCCAGCTTTTTGCCACTGAAAGCAAGATAAATACAGTTATTGTGACTATAATCTACAGTTTCAGATTGAAAATGTTGTCATAGCTTGTATCATCAAGTTTTCCAGTTAGAGGATCACTAGCTGTCGCTTGTAAATCTTTCTCTTTTACAGATTTTGTATAAAATATCTGTACTCAAATGAGGCAAATCTATTCCAGTCATTAGTTTTCACTGTCCATTGGCAGAATCAGGAAGGTAGGAGAAATACTCATGGTTTGACAACACTGCATAATTTACCCATCCAGTGATATATCTTCTCTGGGTCAAGCTAAAATGAACCACGTTGTCAATTAACACCAGCATCCTTTTTTGGTAAATAGATTTGTCTCTTTGTTCTGCTTCATTGCACAGAGAAAGAGGCCTCAAAAGTCAGAGTTATTAGATCATTGCCATATACACGTCTTTAGTTTTGTGTTGACTGAATGGGTTAGATTTCTAGAACAAAAGATGGTTCCTTTAAAAACTATTCCCCTGGGGTAACTGATTTCTCACAAAATGTATTACAGATGAGACAGTTTGAACAAACATTTATAAAGCAGGCATTCTAGTCAGGCTAGAACTGAACTTCTGTTAGATAGAGCTAGAGACACCCTCTCCCAGCATCAATTATATAGTCTTATTTATATAGGGTGTAGGTACCTATTGGAAAAGTAATTCAAACAATATGAAGTTCAGGCATTTATGAAAGGCTTGGAGGATAGGCAGTCTCAATGGGAACCAAAATACAAAAAAGAGGATGACTTGGCTTCACAGAGTGAATTTATCATAACAGAAGGTGATGTCTGGCTCAATGATCGAGATTCTGCAATGGGACATGATGTTGAGAAGAGAGAGGTAGTTTTGTTAATAATGTATTGCCTGTTGAAAATAACATTATCTGGTTATATACATATAACACGTGACCCTTACTTGTTCTTTCATCTCTTTTTCTATCAATAGTTACACATATGGACAATATTTTTTTCAAGTGGAGCTAAAAATACAAATGCATATTTACACACTTATTTGTATCACAGATTAAAACCTCAATCCATGTATTGGAGTGGCATAATTACATCCACATATAAGCATTTGCATATGAATGTCCTTGATTTTCATGGACAATTATAAGTGCTCTTTTTTTTGCTGATGCAAATGAAGAAACACCTTTGGAATATTGTCCTCATAATTTCTAATCATATATCATTGAGTGGCATATACAGTTTTAGGAAAGCAATCGGCATCATTTCAAGAATAAGTCATTTAGACAGATTTTCTCTGAGAAGTGCTTGACAGAATAATTTTTCTTCCTAGTAAGAATAATGTTTGAAGATTGAGCATTCAATAGTCCAAAGAGGAAAGGGATAAAGGACTGACTTCTTGGTTCCTGGACAAGCATAGACTAGTATACTTGACTTCACTTGGCTATCATATGGAGAATTTCATAAGTGTTTCATTACAAGCAATCGGAAGACTGTTTATAATCTTAGCACTACAAAGCATTGAAATTTCTGAAAAGAAAAGTGGAAGACATTGGAAAAGTTGACAAGGGTCAAAGCTCTTGGCTTAGAAGGCAAAGAGCCATGCCAGGCATTTTTAGTCATATTTCCTAGGTTTCTGTCTCTTCAAATAAATTTCAATGTGAGTTGAATATTTCCTAGGGGACACTGAAACTCACATGAGGGTTTCAGCAGCTGTCTAGTAGCCCAAGATTTCTGATTCTTTAACATGATCTTGGATGTTGATTTTATGTCCAATGTATTTTATCTCTTCTGAGGTGTTCATATCCAGTTCTCAGTTACTCAAATTGTGAAATTACTTCTTGTCATGAGCATGATCAGTAGGAGAAAATGTTCAGTTCTATCATTTATGTACTTTCAGTAATTACACTTCATTTATCGGATCATGAAAAATGACAGTTACTTCTAAGTGAATAGAGTTATTATGTATTCACCTCAGGTAGTTAAATCTTAAGTCTGTAACGGAGGTGACTCTGCCCTTATACAGTCATTCCGTAGTAAGCCTTTTCTCTCATTTTACCTAAAAATATAGCCATTTTGAACACACAGAACAGATACCTCTTAGATGGCTGCCTCTTTCTCTATCCAAAATGAGGTTGAAAGATAGATCTTTTCAAAGGACATTGAGAGATAGTTCTAGGCACATGTAACCACAGTTCAGACACTTGGGGTCCAGGTAGAATGTATTCCCCGGCTGGTGGGCCCAAGCCATATTTCCTCACTGCCTTCAAGGTCCACGTGGATTTATATTTCTGCCTGGAAGGATGCTGGGCATAGTTATTTCCACGTTTCATTCTTGCATTCTGTGTGTGTGTGTGTGTGTGTGTATGTTTGTGTATGTATATATATATATATATATATATATACACACATGAATATATATGCGTGTGTGTATATATATTCTAACTGAAGAGTTTACCTATGATAAATAATAGTAGTTTTTTCACTCCCATGAAAGTAGGTTTTTTGAATATGTGAGGATTTTGAGAGCACTTTAATAATTATAAGAGTTTTGTATATCTATGATATAGCTTATGTTTACAGTAACCTTGTCATGAAGGTGAGGATGATATAATGACCTCTGTTTTACAGGTGAGAAAACTGCAGCCAGGAAGTTTAAATGATCTGTTCAATGAGGTCACGCTCAGTACTGGAAAAACCAAGGCTGAATCCCACCTCAAGGACTCCTAGTTTGGTGCCTTTTCTGGCACTGAGTCCTGTGCCTTCCACTCCTGCACATCCTATAACAACAAGTACAGCCTTAGATAAAACATAGATTTGAAGCTAATACTTGTTTGCTTTAATGAATGTTTCTTCCTTAGAGATCACAAAATGTGCCCAAAGCAAGTATGCTTATTGGTTTCAGCTGTTAGTTCAACTATAACATCTTGCAAAATGCTGAGAGAAACAGCTACAACTTAGAAGATAAAATTGTCATTTTAAAAATCTTGAATACAGTGATTATATTTATATCATGTTATATATAATGTATTTTGAGAGGGGTGTGAGAAATTGCGGGTGGTTGCCATCAACGTATATCTCATTAACAGCAAGAAATACCACCACACTCGGGTCTAATGTTAAAGTTTGCAGCTTCTCTTCTGCTCTGCAAATTTCTTCAACGGACACTCCAATTTGCAGATCTGCCATGCAGTCTTGTTTGCCTCTCCAACACACACTTTTGTCTTGTCTGGTCTCTACCAGGATTCACATTCCTTATTAGGCTGTGGTGCCCATATTTGCCCAGAGTTTTAAGTGTGTCTCTCTTTTGTCCCCACAACCAGATTACGAAACCTGTGAATGAAGGGATAGTATTTGAGCTCCTTTTTATTTTCCCCAAGCCTATTTAATATATGCTTTTTGGATGAATCATAGAATTTAAATAAACAGATTTCCTGTTACTTTTATCAGCCATCCATAAACGTACTGTGTCAAATTTGAGGCACTGCAGGTTAGGAGATACGAGAGGATATGAAAGGGAAGTAATTATGATAAAGCGGATGGAAAGAGAGATCATGAAGAGAGGTTAAATACCTGAAATAACAGTAAGCATGGCATATATGCCATCTTCATGTACATATTTCCACAATGAATCCCACAATGAATTGTAAGCTTACTGAAGATGCCCATAAAGCTTAGCACAACGCATGGCCGAGAATAGAGACTCAGTATTTGTCAATCTAATTAAGAGAAGATATTTACAGACAGGTAAAGAACATTCCTCCACTCCTACTTCCCCTTTTGAATCATCAAAATTCACCATGTGGTTAACCATCTGCCTCCCTAGCCCATAAGATTAAAGTTGGGTGAGAAAGAAAATTGTGAACCTAGAGTGTACAGACAGTGCCCTGCAGAAGGAGTGACCCGCGAGGTCAAGAGCTGTCTTATGTTCTCTCAGAAGTCCAGGAGCACTCAGCTGCTTCTTTGGTGCTGATGGAAACATACTCTTAGTAGAGTGGACAGGAGGACTTACAGCAGAGGTAGCAAGTTCCATAAACATGACCTTGCACCCACGCTTGGGCAGTGTCAGGACACAGCCTCAGAGATAGCATGTCAACTCCTTACCTACTCTGGCTTTTGCTCAAACTTTGACATATATTTAGTGGAGCATGTATTTCAAAGAAACAGGGAAGGCTGATTTTTTAAAAAGAAACATGGAGAGGGAGAAAAAGGGGGCAAAATTATCCGTTTAATAAACAGTGAATGATTTTTAGGATTGGAAACCTGAAGTGGATTATACTTTCCCGTCAATGGAGGTCTGCAGTCTGCTCATCCTGGAAGTAGCAATGTCTGTTAATGCAGCATCATGAGAAAAGGGAATCAGGATTTTTCCACATTCTGGTGGGCATCTGCCATCATGTGCCTCAGGATCTGACTGGTCATCCTAGGACAATCACTGGGATTTGCGTGGGATGATCATTAGAAGATTTGAGTCCCCTGATGATTCTGCATCGTATTTTCTGCTTTCGAGACAAGCTAATAATGGCTGCGCACACTGAATCCTGGGTTTTAGCAGATAAGAATTCAGACTTAATGTTGCCCAGGATGTTCAAAATCACATCAGAGAGAATAATTTGACATGAGGATAAATAAATAATACACTTCCTAGTTAGCCTGCAAATAAATGATGACTCTTGAAAACTGTACCTATTTGAATCCTATCTTC
Organism: Cacajao melanocephalus; assembly: GCA_963573385.1. NCBI lineage: Eukaryota > Metazoa > Chordata > Mammalia > Primates > Pitheciidae > Cacajao > Cacajao melanocephalus. The sequence continues at coordinate 12,191 of CAUYLG010036223.1, forward strand.
TTGAGAAAAATTGGGCCCACTGAATAGGCAGAGCTGCTTCTCTATTTCTAACTTTAGTATTCTTGCTTTGGCACGGGTATTTCTTTTTCATTAGAGCTTTTCAACCAGAAAAGCTAATATCTGAATATATTATTCTACATATTTACCTCAAACTTAACAGGACTGAAGCTCAGTGAAGCAGTTTACATGCATGGAATACTAACAGAAGTGAGCAGAGGAGTGGAAGGGAAGAAACAGAAATAAGATGGCCAGGGACAGAGTCCCATACAGCAAAGTAATGGAAAAGGCAGAGCAAGATTCTCAGATAGTGAAGTTGGTCAGGAGCGTAGTATTTGAAGAAGGATTAAAAATAGCAAAAAGTCCTCGTGAGCAGACATTTTCCACAACTTTTACCAAAGAGTAAGCATGTAGGATTGGAAAAAAAAATACACAAAGATAGATAAACTGTTAAGGATCATTAGTAGAAGCAAAAATTGGCTGACAGATTCTGACACATCTGAAGACTTATAATTAGACTTTGATTTATAAGGAAGAATGCATATCTTGATACTTTTAAGATAGAATTCATGGAAAATTTATTTTTGCTATTTATAACAAAAAATCACCAATAGGACATTTGAATCCATGTGACTAGCAATGTTGCTGATTCCTCCACCTGTTAGTGATTTACCTTAGATTAGATGAGCATAATGTTTGGAAATGAGTGGAAGACAGGAATTTGTGGGTTTTGTTTTATAATTCTTTTGTTGTGGTTTTGAACTACGGTTTTCATGATGTATTGCTATATACATTCTCAGGTATATGTTTATATTATGTCATATCAACTAAACAGCCAACTCCTTAGAGAAATGTATTATACTTTTTGTTCTTCCATATAGCACCTAGCACTATGCTGGTCACATTAAAACAAACACACATCCAAAAGACAAACAGACAAACAAAAATTCTTATATGTGGAGAAGACTTCATTGAAGCTGGTGATGGGCAGTGCCCCCCCCCCAACCCCCACCCGCAGGGCTCCATTCAGACCCAGGGTGACTGTTTATGGCAAAGAATACCCTTCTATGAGCACCTGGGCAACCGGGGCTTCTCAGTATCCCTGACATCCAGTGTGAACTCTAGCATAGAGTGGGCACCTAATAATTGGCAAAATAAAGAGGTATGTTTTGTTTGCAATTCTATTTAAGGTATAGAACCTCTTTGTAATTTACCATACACACCTTTCACCTCATCCTTTTTTCCATGCATGCTTAGGCTTAGGATGGAACTAAAATTAAAGGAAAGGAGGGCAAATAAACCCCAGGTGTTGAAAGTGACAGGAGAGAATATGCATGGCTCCCCCTCACTGGGGAGCTGTGAGATGTCCTGAGATGAACTGGGCAAAGGAGGGGGGAGGTTGACAGTTATGCTGAGAGGCAGGAATAGAAACGGAGGCAGTGATTGGGAAATGGCACAGATCCAAGATTCAGGAGCCATGGCGGAAGTAGGTAATGATTTCTGAAGCTATCTTGGTCTCCAACAGAAACATGAAAGACAGTTTCTACGAAGAAATTGAAAGGGATAAACTATAATAAAATAAATAGTAGGAACAAAAAGTAAGCATGCTAACAAACACACACGTGAGCATAGTCCGTGTGCTTCCACCTTGGGCCACTGTCTAGAGTCCTCTCCCTCTAGAGAGCTGTTTGACTCCCTTCCTCCCTTTCTTCATGTCCCTGCTTATTTATAATTTTATCAACGAGGTTTTCTTTGACCATGATATTCAGAACATAGCAGCGCAATTCTCCATCCCTCTGCATAACCTATTTTTGCTGACCCTGCTTTACTATATAGCGTTTATTGCTTCCTAAAATGCTATCTATTTATGATCTGTCTCTTTCAAGCATAATGTATGGTCCATAAAGGGCAGGAATGTTGTCTGTGTTTATTCTCTGCTGTGTCCCCAGAGCCTAGGACAGTACTCAGAACTCAGCAGTCATTGAATGAATAAATGAAGGCACACTCCTTGGAAGAAATGTGCTGAGAACTGGAGAGTGCAAAATTCTTGATCCATTGCAAATTCTTATTTGCTGGCTAACCAGTTTCTCTTCACTGGCTTCAATGTGTCATCTGTAATATTGTGTGAATTAGGCGAGGTCGGGAATAGGATTGTATTGCCCCAGGGAAGGAACTGAACTAGTCCATCTCTTTGAATTTTGTCTGGTTCATAGTCCTATGATTTTGTGATTCTAAGATTTCATCATCTAAATGTTCTATTTTCTCCTACAATGTATTCTCTGCTTTTAAATCAAGTGAATACCTCAATTTTACATGAAATCTACAGATGATGAAGATTTGCTTTGGTGGGATAAGCAAACATAAGACGAAAGACACCAAAGTAATTTTTTGGTCTCGTTAGTCTAAGTTATTCTATATTGGTGAATTGGCTTCTATATTTAGTTGAACCAAGGGGAAAGACATTCAAAAGAGTTGTGTCGATGTATTTTTTTTCAAGCTGTTATTTAAAGGAATTGACCAAATACAGTAGACAATTCCTTGGCTGTTATTTAGAAAAAGCTTTGAGCTTGAATCAATATGATATTGTGCTCTGTAGGTATTGAAAATCATTCTACTGTTGTCACTAATTGCTTTGGTATTTTGCAAAAGTACAAAGTGTCAGCTATTTATTAATAAATGTGTTTTTGTATATATATATATACACACATACATATATACATATATATATATATATATATATGTATTACTATTTTACAGCTGGTACATGATAAACAGTAAAGATGCACCCCACTACAAAAACACATACATATATGTGTGTGTGTATATATATATACACACATATATATATGCATACATATACTAGAGTCTTAAATAGAGCATGTAATGAAAGACTATCAGCATATCTGTTGATTATAAAGCAGGTAACAGGATATGCAAGGAAAACATCATGAATACAATTCTTCCAAAGCCCTCATTGCCAATGATCACTGTTACGTAGATTAAAAACTGTCAGATGTAATCATTTATCAGGTAATTGTAAAATGGGAAAATATAAAATTATGAAGGAATTTCTGATAGCTTGTCACAGTCAGCACCTGGACCAGTCTTGCATAGGATTCATGAGATTAAATAGATAAAACACATATTCATTTGATTTTCTAGTGCAACTAAATTGAGAGAGGTGGTTGTGCAAGACAGACTCTTAATCTGTTTTTATGCAGCAGTGATTGCTAGAGACACGATCCTCTGTCTTCATCTTTTTAACAGAACTCTTCTAGAGACATAAACTATAGCATCAAAGCATTCCAGAAAATAAGATTGTTTCCTCAGACAAGAAAGAATAATGGAAGAATGTACTCCTCCCCCATCTCCAAGCCATGTTATACACACGTTTAGTGCTGTATGTAAATATGCCTACTGGGCACAATTTGGGGAGCATTGAGAACACTTTTGTGACTCCATAAATCATTTCCACCAGCTTAATCCAGTTGCCAAAATCATCATTACAAGGCTTGCCGATCCTGAAAAAAAAGTCTCATGGATTACATTTTCCCTTAGTCTGATTTAAGATGTGTTTAAGGATAGACCCAACAAATAAACTATACCAGGGTAAGAAATATGAGGCAGCTCTTGGTGCCCCTGCCCTGCAACCTCAAAAAATCTAAACATGTTTGAGTACTCTCCTCTCTGACCAAAAAAAAATCTTAAGTTTTTCAAAATATATGAATTGAATACTTAATATTATGTGCCAAGCAAAGAGGGAGGTGGCTTCTGTTCTCGGCAGGAGGCAAGTATATAAATAAATAACTGCACATATGCAATATGCCATTTGAGGAACACATTATGTTGCTTAAGGTTTATTGAGAAATCAGTGACACATTGCGTTTGAAGGAAGGGTTCAGTAAAGCTTTGTGTAGAAAGTGACTTCAGAGCAAGACTTTCAGAAAGATGAAGAGGTCATTAGGTCGACCAGAAAGTTTAAAATATTGCAAAAGCAATGCAGCAAAAGGAACCCATCTTACAAAGTGGCTGCCTCTTACTGCTACTAGCTCTTTTCCCCTCTACCCCAGCCTGCTTCATTTTTCTATTCTGTAGCAGCTTTCGTTTGTATAGATACCTTCTGGGGTATGCAAATGTAGCAAAAATTGGCCAAGCATTACAGAAATTATTTGAGTGATGATTTTCTTCATCTTCTCAAGGAGAATACAGAGATAGTACCATCTACATGCATGAGAGAGAGATTAATTTACTATGTGCCATGGGTGTCTTAGGGCGTTAAGACTTAATTCTCTGGTTGAGAAGGGAGAGGATAGACATTTACCAAACTCATTCCCTGTTTGTTCTGGCCACAAAGACAGGCTACTTTTTCCACTCTCTCTAGAAATGAGGTGGGGCTGACTGACCAAGTTCAAAGTAATAGAACACATGTGGAACTGGTGTCTGCTAATAAAAACCACCTGCATGCTTCTTTACACTATCCCTATCCACTAGTTGAAATGAGAAGACACTGAATATATAGAGAAATATAGAACCACAAGGTGGAAGCATCCTGAATTCCCAAATTACAGTATCAAAATTGATATGTTTTAGCTCTGTATCCCCACCCATATCTCATCTTGTAGTGCCCATAATTCCCGTGTTTTGTGGGAGGGACTCTGTGGGAGATATGTCAATCATGGGGTCAGGTATTTCCTGTGCTATTCTCGTGATAGTGAACATCAGATTTCTCGAGATCTGATGGATTTAAAAACAGAAGTTTCCCTGCACAAACTCTCTCCCTTTGCCTGCTGCCATTCACGTAAGATGTGACTTGTTCCTCCTTGGATTCCATCGTATTGTGAGGCTTCCCCAGCCACTTGGAACTGTAAATCTGTTAAACCTCTTCCCTTTGTAAATTGCCCAGTCTCGGGTATGTCTTTATCAGCAGCATGAAAATGGACTAATACAAAAATCCACCTGCCAAACACTACGATCGAACTGTTATACATGCAAGAAAAAAGTTTTATTAACTCATTCAACTTTGGAAGTTATTTCTTAATTGGTCTGCCTTTATTAATGTAACAGAAGTATTGTTTTTCCAGGTTTGCAACTAGGAAATAATGATTGTAGAACAGAAAACTTTGACCAAGCCAAAAGAGCTAGCAAATAATGGAAACCACTTGAACTCAGACCATGTCACTCTAGAGACCCTGATCTTGCTATTCTTTATAATTCCTTTTCTACGTAGAAGACAGAAAATTAACATCTTGCCCCATAAGGCAAGGACTAGGTCCAGCACTAAAGCTCTGGTCCCCATTAGCAACCAGTGATGTTGTGAATCCAATCAGCTGAATATGCACTTTGGCTTTGCAGGTAAAGCCCCATGATTGTGCTTCCTCCAAAGGCAGGCTCAGCAGTTGCCCTTCTGGTTACTGCTAGGAAGTTGGCGTGACTCTCATTTTCTCTAATCCAGTGGCATGAAAGTTTCCTTTTTCTGTTTGTTCTAGAATTTTGCTGCTCAAAGAATGCTATACACACCAGCAAGGTGGGGATCCTGGGTGCTCATTAGAAATGCAGAACCCCAGGCCTCACTCCAAATCTACTGAACCGAAATCTGCATCTTGATGAGATCTCCAGGTGATGCTCACACACATTAAATTTTTAGAAGTGTTGGTCTATAGCACTGAAACACTCTGAAATTTGCTTTCCTGAACTAGATTTCCCCCTGCACCTGTTGCCTATTCTAACCAGAATCCTCTTCATCTCAGTGACTCTCTATTGTATTTTCCTAACATAACCACACTCTTATCTGGCCACAATTACAGGTATATTGACTTAAAAAGCACTGTTCTGACTTATACCTGGCCTGGCTTTGACTTCCCTTCATGAGCTCTAGCTATCCCAGACTGAGAATCTCAGACCACAAGCAGGCATTAGCTCTTATAAAGCAGATGTACACTTTAGAAGAACATTTTAGGTAATCTATAGTCATTGACAACTTAGTTTATATAAGTGTAATATTGGCTTCAGGTACTAAATTGGAATCTATGAGAAATGATTCCTAAACTGATCAATTATTAAGTGAGTCCCTATTAGGGGAAAAGATGAGAACATAAGGAATTATCTAGGGAGGGCCTAATTTGCTGGGCAACCTATTTGCATGCGTTTATGGATTAATTAGAATTTGATAACCCACCTCCACTATGTAATACTTTTGTTTGCTTCTCCTCTTATGGCATTGCAAAAATATAACTACCTGACTTTTAAATGAGAACATATTACTGCTCTGAACGGAAATACCTCAAACATCAGCAGGAATGTGTCATAGTGTTCTTTTCGCATCCTCTGTACTTTAAGGCTACTCAGGCATCTGGCTCTAAGAATCAGCCAAGAACAGACATTCCTAGGTTTATCCTGTGAGGTAATATATACAGGTGTTGTTTCCGAACTGGGTGGTCTCTGGACCTGAAATTTGATTAAGTAAAATAATTCTGGCAACTTCTTTATTGGAAACATGAGCATGTGACATACAGTTCTCCAACAACTAACAACAAGGAATTTCCAGTGTCCTCATCAATGAGCTGTCCTTGGAGTATGGTAGAGAAGAGTGTGGGTCCTTGTGCCAAATGGCTCGATTTCAATTCTCACTCCACTCTTATTTACTCTTTTACGTTGAAGAAGTTGCTTAATCTCTATACATATCAATTTTCTCAAATGAGAAGTAGATTCACACTGTTCTTATGATGATAAATAAATAAGACATGGAAATTACTTGGAACAGAACAGACAGCAAGCAGTATATGATCATCAGGGAAAATCAGCTCCGGTCCATAGTGCCCATTTATGTCACTGTAATGATCCTCCACAGGCTTGGACAGAAAGGAGTTAAGATAGATACACTCATTTTTATCTTTGGCTAAGATATTTCCTTCTATTTTCTGATTGAAAAATGTATTATATAGGAGTTGAAAAAAATGTTTTGAACAATAATAGCACCATAGATGGGGACCCTAGCACTTAGGAACCACATGAGCTCATTGGATATGGAAACTAAAAGATCAATTGCCTAACTCATTTTGCTGACTGTTTTCCTGGCTGATAAACTAGCTTTTTAAAGACTTCTAGTCTGATTTCCCACATGATCACAGTTATACGTGGGCACAGCATCCTTGAGTTGATTCAAGAGAGGAAAACAATATGTTATCTGTGAGTGCCTCCATCAGTCCCTGGCTTTGGGAGTTGCTTTGAGCGCAAGCTTTCTTACAGTGATCATTATTGGTATGATAAGGGAGCAATGGCTTAGTTGTCAACTATCATGGTTCAGATGTCTCTTAAGACATTAAGTGTCTTGTGAGATTCTGATATTCCATCTCACATTTCCCTCTTCTATGTTGTCCAATCCCATTCTTTAATGATACCAAAGTGTAACACACTTATAGGGTGTTGTGTCCTTTTCAAATCTTTTCAGAACTGATTTAATACCATTTTATGAGTTTGTGCAATTCATCCAAACCCTTAAATCATTTTTCTTTCCCCAGCTTAAACCCTTTCAATTCTATACCTCCACTGATAAAGGCTTAACATTATAACAGTTTAAGTCGTTCTTGCTCTGAGACGTGGAAAAGGAAATAACTGCTGTATCATTGCCAGTGTTTATCATGAGATTATTTTTGGAGGACATCATAGAGTACTAAAACAACCAACATTTACCGAATCCTATTTTCATATTTAGAAAATGCCTTTGAACAGGAAATAACAATTGTGGCCAAGTTAACTGTGACTTGCTTCCAGTATATTTTCAGTAGCATTATTTTTAGTATAAACAAAGCCTTGCATTGCACATATTACTTTTCTTCTAAAACAAATATAGAAAAAACAAACAATTTTTTTATTATTCATTGCTTATAAAAGAAAGTCAAAACATTTTACCTTTTTGCTTAGTTATAGTTTTCTCTAGTCTATTCCATTTCTATAAACTCAGTATTTTTCTTTATTTAGTGTAACTAGTTTTCTTGTTATTGCCTTTTAAGTACATCAGTCATAACTCTTTTCCCCTTTTCTCCTAACATCATTCTTATCATTGAGGCATAATTATTTTGGCACCTCCTGTTTTCTCCGTGCTTTGGGGATAATTTTTGTGTAGTATTTATTATTACAGGGCTTACTCTAACTGGTACAGTGCCTTGAGTATAGTAGATACTCGCTAAATATTTCCTGACAACTGAGTACATAAATAAAAAGAGCATCTAATATAGACTAGAAGTGCTGTTATTCTGGTTCTGCCTCTAAAATATGCCTTTGGGTAAGTGTGGCAGACAGACTCTTAAGAGAATCCTCACCTCCTGATGTTCACACCCTTATGTGATCCCTTCTCTTAGAGTGTAGGTAAGACTATGATATTCTTCTTCTTCTTCTTTTTATTTTTAGGGACAGGTTCTTGCTCTGTCATCCAGGCTGAAGTACACTGGCAGGATCATAACTCACTGCAGCGCTGAGCTCCTTCTCTTTGGCCTCCCAAAGCATTTGGATTACAGGCATGAGCCACCACAACCTGCCTTGGTTACCTGTATTTAATACAATTCAGCAACGTGACAAGATGCATCTGATCACACATTGCATTACATGGTACTGCAGTGCTTGTCTTGATTGGGTTTCTCTTTCTTCCTTGCTGACTCCGAGGAAGCATGTGGCCAGGTTGGGAACCCCCTTCCCTGGTAAGGAACTGTGGGTTGCCTTGAGGAATTGAGAGTGGCCTCTAAGCAAAAGCCAGCAGGACGTGAAAACTCTCAGTTCTGTGACCACAAGTAGATGAATTCTTTCAGTCCCTGAGTGAATTTGAAAGTGGGTCTTCCCTGGTTGAGACTCAGATGAGGCTGCAGCCCTGGCTGACATCTTGGGTGAAGATGTCTTCTGAAGCTGCTAAGGAGAGGACCCAGATAAACTGCCCAAACTCATGATTTACAAAAACAGCGATAAGTGTGGATTGTTTCAAGCCACTAAGTTTGTGGTAATATTATTACATAGCAATAGAGAACTAATATAGTAAGTAACTCACTGAATATTGGTCTTGATAGTTGCAAAATGTGAACAGAACTATATATCCTGCTTTAGCCATAGGATTTTGAAAAACTGGTAAAAATGAGAAGACAATATATAAAAGCACTTTCAAATGTTAAAATACTATATAAGCAGTGTATTTTAGGAGAAACACCTTACAAATGTGATCCCATTTATTCCCCCAACAACACTTTAAAGGATATATTATTATCCCTATTTTATAGTTATAGGAACTCATATACCTATTTTACAGATGAAGAATAAGAAAGAGGTCAATTAACCAACTTAAAACAACATAGGCTATAAATGGCAGGGCTAAGATTTAAATTAACAAATATTAAATTCCAAACTCTGGGGTTTTCCTACTGGTCCCTAGTAAAATGAAGTATATTGAAAACCATGTAGGACCAATACTTGTGTTTGTGTGTTTTTAGGAGTCAACTGGGCAGATACAGCATTTAAAAATAATTTTAATATTGCAGTTCTTAGGTTTAATAAACCCATTCCCCTAAAACGTGGTCACAAATGCTATGTCCCTTAACAAGTTAATTCAACCACCACCACTACAACAAACCTTTATTCAGGGCTTACTATGTGCCAGGGAATCTTCTGAGCATACAATGTATCTCAATTAACAAGAAATGGAAATCAAAACTTTTTTACCAAAACTTTTAATTGATGATCTCTTTCATTAGACTTTGTGACTGAAATGAATCCTGAAACCTCTTTTCTATTCTCCATTATGCTAAGAGCTGGTTATATCATTTTATTGAAACTGTGACTAAGCATCAAAGAAGCATGGAGACTCCTGCAGGCGGTGCCAGTAGCAAATAACATTAACCTCTAAATTTTTCTTGGTCTCTGGGTGAAAGGACTTGCTGGAAGGGTTATTTCTGGACTTTTGATCTGACGTACTCTTTCCCAGGGGAGAACCCAGCATCCAGTGGGCTATTCTATCAGGCAGAGAACGTGTGATGACAGAAAAACAAGAAACAGGGCCCACTGTTTCTTTTTCTAGATGCCTAACTTATTCATCAATTCGAAGGGCCAATGCTTTAATCTATCTCTTCTCAGCAATGGAAAAAAAAAAAGACTAGACCAGGAAACCTCTTGAAGTCCCAGAGAAGTAGACACATATATCAAGTGAGTCCTTTACCTGCAGTGCATTAATTTCAGTTCTATTAGGGAAGAAATAGGAATCCCTTCTTCAGCATCAGGTTTAAGTTTCATTCTTCTATTCAATGTCACCAAAGCAATTAATATGATAAGCCCTATGTGTCTGTATGTGCAGTTCTAAATCATTTGGGATGTGAAGGATAACAGCGATGAGTGAATGGCACCCATAATTGCTAATAGTGCCCTTTAACTACTAAAAATTATCTTCCCTCTCCCACTTTGGAAGTACCTTTATTGAATTCCTTTTGAAAACATGAAAATGACTCCCAAACCTATACCACTCCTTGTTCATCTAATTCTAGTCCAACTGTCCCCAACTTCCAAATGTTTACAAAGTATTTCCAATTGAAGGCCCTATTATACTAATACATTTAAATTAATCTTTGATTGATTCCTAAACTTTGATGATGAACATCACTTGGAGAGCTTGTTAAACCTGTAACTTCCCAGCTCCTTTCCCAGAGGGTCTTGTTGGGATCCTAGAATTTGTATTTTTAATCAGTACTCCAGGTAATGCTTATGCTACAAGAATGTTTAATAAAGTGTGATTGACTTGAGGGGCTGAGAGAACTCTCAATTGCTCCTTGGCAATCTCTCTTCTCACTCCTTAATGAGCATAGTGCACCATGAAACCCATACCAGACTCGGCACCTAGAGAACCAACTTACCTGTAGCCATCTTTGGTGTTGGGAATGCTTACACCCTACTAATTCCTACTCTAATAGTAATGCTATAACAAGCCTCTAGATGTATCAGAAACTTACTTCAATCAAATTGTCCCCGATTAAGAAAAATGTCTTATTATGAAATATTACATATACACAAGTAGGGAGAATAGTTTGATAAAACTCAGTACATTCATTCTAGCTTTAACAATGAACCATTCACAGCTAATATTGTTTCATCTATACCTCACTCATTTTTCCTCACCCCAGACTCTTTCAAAACATATTTTAGACACCAGATCATTTCATTCATAAATATTTCAGTTATGAATGCCTAAAAATAAATATATATTTTAAAAAGAATACCATTATCACACATATAGAATAAACAATAATTCCCTGCTATTACCAAATTTCTAGCCAGTCTCTGTTGTTACCAAATGCCTGTCTACCTTTTGTTTGTACAATGAGGTTCCAAATAAGGAACATACGTTGAATTTGGATAGTATATCTCTTAGGTCTGTTCCTCTTCATATCTTTTTTTATCCTTGCTATGTATTTGTTGAAGAAACAAGATCATTTTTCCTCTAATATTTACTGCAGATGTTGGGTGCATTTACTCTGTTCCCTTTGCTTCCTGTAGGTTGAAATTTTAAATAGTTGATGAGATTCAGGTTCTGATTTTTGAGCAAGAACACTTCCGAGGTAGAATTGTTTTTTTTTCACCAAAGGCACATCATGTCTGCTTGTCTTTCTGTGATGTTAGCAGCTATTGATTGTCAAACATCTGAGTTCATTATTTAATTATACTACATTATATATCTTATAGTGATATTCCAATTTTCTCATTTGTTCTTTATACAATAGCTAGAATGTTACGTATAAGGAGAAACTTCATCAATTCCTCATTTGCCCTGAGGTATATTTCTTTTGAGAAGGGCAAGGGAGATACCTGATATTTTCCCTATATTTACCAATTTTCCAGTATAATAATTAGGTTCCTAAGCATCCTTGAAACATGACCTGTGAGTTTTTGAAAATAAATATTATGATACATTTTTATGAATTTGAACACATTTACAATCCTATCCATTGCCATTATTATCCTCAGTGATGCTCATATTTTTAAAATTCCTCTCTCAGGTTTTTTGTTTTGCTTTGTTTTAGTTTCTCAACGCTTCTTTTGCCTTTCAATACGCTATATGTACCAAATGTCATATGTGAACCCAGTGCCATTCAGCGAGCTTTTGTTTCAAATGGCTTACCTGGTCCAGTGATGCCTGGAAGAAGAGTGGGGCTAAGTGTAAACACCGCTCTGTGTGAGATATAAGAGTCTGGAGTTTAAAGAGACTGAGCTTGGAACTCCAGGTTCAGGAATAACTTTCTCCTAAGTAGTATTTAAAAGAAGACATAGAGAACTGCATGAGAAGAAACTGGGCAACAAGGATGGGGCAATTTAAGAGAAGCCATAGAGGAAGGAAATAGGATTACCACTGGATGAGGACTTACAGTCTTCTGAATTTATTTTTTTTAGAGGCAATTGGTGACCTTCATCTAATGAATAGCATGGCTCAAATTAATCAGACAACATGCCCCAAATCATAGTAGATAAAATACTGAGTGAAGATCCAGCCCCAACTAGTCAGACTCCAAATAATCTTTGGCTACTGTGCAATGCTGATCAATCAGCTGCATTGTAGTTTCCATGGCAAATTGCTATTCACATTATCCCTGGAGGTCTAATTCATTGTAATGGAATCCTAGCTAGATGGGATTTACAGTCTTCTTGGAAGTCCCTGATGGTTGCAATACAGATCTGAAATCTCCACACTCCTGGCCTCATATAAAATGTTAGGATTAAGGCCACATTCTCTAGATCTTCTGGCATTTGTATCCTCTGCTCTGAAGTAGAATCCTTTGGTCCCTAACTGCCCTAGCACAAATTACTATCTGTGTGACATGAAATAGGAAGGGGAGAGAGAACACTCAGATGAGTACCTTTATCTGTGTGCATACATATGCAGCTGACATTTCTCTCACCAAGGACTGCCAAACCATTTTCTAAGTACTCAGTCACGGTTATAAATAATTGCAGGTGGAGCTGCTCCTAGGAAAAATTGGATCTCCATTAAGAACACTGGCCTTGACGGAGAGAAAGCTTGGTTAGTTCCAGGTTCCCCAATTCTGATCTTACTGTGGCTTCACAGGACAAGAATAAGAAAAAGGTGTCATATGATCCAGGAATCCCATTCTTGGTATTTATCAAAAGGAAAGGAAATAAATGTATCAAAGAGATATCTGCACACCCAAGCATATTGCAGCACTGTACACAACAGCCATGATATGGAAGCAAGCCAAGTATCTAACAACAGATGAATGAATAAAGAAAATATGATGGATATGCACAATGGAATATATTCAGCCATAAAGAAGAATAAAATCCTGTAATTCATGGCAACATGGATGAGCCTGGAGGACTTTGTGTTAAGCAATATAAGTCAGGCACAGAAAGATAAATACTGCATGTTTTCACTCATATGGGAAAACTAAAAAATTGATGTTGTAGAAGTAAAGAGTAGACTGGATTACTGGAGTCTGGGAGGGGTAGGGGGAAGGCAAGGTTAGGGAGAGATTTGTTAAAGGATATGAAATTATATAGCTACATGAGCGAAATAAGTTCTAATGTTCTATAGCACTGTAGGATAACTGCAGTTAACAATAACATGTATTTCCAAATAGCTAGAAGACAGAATATAGAATATAAAGGAATGATAAAGGTTTGAGATCATGATATGCTAATTACCCTGATTATCATTCAATGTATGTATTAAAACAGCATAATGGACCCGCAAAAACGTGTATAATTACGTGCCAATTTAAAAAGAAATTTTCTTTTGAAAAAACAAAATAAAAATTCATAGAAATTTTTAAAAATAAGGAAGAAGTGGTACCATTTTAGAAACAGGCTTCTAATCAGAGAGCCAGAACTCTAGATAATTTGCCCCAATCGACTTGTCTGCATTTTTCTCAAAACTCCTCCTCCTGAGATTTCCAATCTGGTGAAACTTGTCTCTGTACTATCTGTTCTCAAATGATGCTCCTTTTGCAGATAATTCTTCCTCTCCCAAATCCTGCTCATTCATTCATTCATTCATTCATTCATTCATTCATTCATGCATACATGCATTCATTGTTTTACTTATCCATTTAGCAAGCATGATTTTGCTCATGCTGTTCCTTCCCTCTGGGATCCCGTATCCTTCCCACTCTCTGGAGAGCTTTATCTGTCTCACCCTATTGTATCACTGTACTGGACCAAGTGACCCTCCTCCATTCTCCAATTACACTCTCTTCATACCACTACCGTGGTATAACATGTTGAAGTTACCTGCTTTCTCTTTGAGTAAGGTCTCTGAATAAGGGCAAATACTTTACATATGATGTGTCTCACATATGTAGGAGTTCAATAACAACTATTTGTTATAACAAAAAATATTTGTTTAAATCTCAGTCTGTGAAAATCACCTAATCCTATCTGTGTTTGAGCTATCTAAATTCAGGAGTTGGTATGGTCTAAAACACCAAGGAAATAGCTCCAGAGCTCTTAGTAATTATTTGACTTAGCAGTTACATTTGTATCTCTCATATTCAATACAAGACTCCAATATGTGCCTGGGAGTGTACATGTACATGTGTTAGGGGAAGGAGTGTATGGGAACTGTATACAGGTGCATTCAGTCAGTCCTATAAAAAATAGAGAAGAGAGAAATAGCACTGCTAACATCAAAGGTGCATCTTAGACCTCTCCTTCCTGCTCCCATCCACTCTTTATATATTTGCGTCTCTTAGTTTTAAATATTTATAACATTAACTACTTGCAGGACCCCATAGATACTGAATAAGCTTTTCCATATGAATAGTATACTTTGTGCACTTTTTAGTTACACTTTATGCGACACAAGAGCCAATGTGATGTTTTATATTTATGTGTTGCCCTCAAGATGCCCAGACTGGAGCTGTCACATAGGAGACACTTGGTGAGCTCTCAAGGAAGACTGGATGAGTATGAAAAATCCATTTACCTGTGTCCTATTAGTCTAAACAACAGTTAGACTATGATAAAAGGCAAAAACGTCATAGTGGGTCCAATGGAATGCGCTGAATCTGTTCCTCAAAGAAGAACAAAAGCAAATATCTTTTCAAGTCTGGATTATACCAGAGTTTTCAAGTCATAAACAGCCAATGAAAAAGGATCATATCATTATGAGTTCCTACAGGACCTCACCAAAGCAAGATGATGGAGTAATGATGACTGAGTTTTTCGGAGGAAGTTTATCATGCCCTGTAAGAGAGTTTAGATGTGTATTTAGTGTTTGAAAGACTTCCCAGATATGACAGAGATATTCAGCAAAAAGTAATTGTGTCTTGAATAAATTTTACACCACCGACAGAGACAAAAAATGACCATCTAAGAATTATTCAGACAAAAAATGACCATCTATTTATATTTCTAAGAATTATTCTTTTTCATTGCATTCATAAAATGTGGTTTCTTGAATGCCTAGAAGAAATGTCATCCCTAAATATTTAATAATATTGGGTTTCCAACTTGAAAAGAAGAAAAAAATTGAAAGAAAAAGAGAATACTTTCAGTGGCAATTATTTGAATTTTTGATGTCTGCTTCCTTTTCCAAAGACAGTAATTGCTTCTTAACAAATTAATGTGGCTGTATATATTTAGCTTTCTGGTTAGCCTTTGCCATTTTCATCTGGTGATGTCCCTTTTATAAAATTTATGGGATTCATTTTATAAAATTGTGGAGATTTTCTTGGTACGTTTGGAATAGGTATATCTTTGTGTCTCTCTCTAGCTCAACCCTGTGAATAGCTCTCATCCCCCTAAAAGGGTAAGAACCAGTTTTAATAATGCAGAATTATTAATTATACCTATTTACTAATTACTGCATAGGCTTTATTTAGGATGCCAAACCAGTTATTCAGAATTTGAACATCATAAATCTTAAAATCATAAATCAGACAAGGTAACTTTCTAGTATGGACTTCATGATGAAAGGTAAAATACTAACCATGCTGTGTAAACATCACATTCTCAAAACTGAATATAGTGTGCAATTTTCATGGCTTTGTTTTAAAATGTAATGCTCTTGAGAATTCTCATTTTATTTATTGAACCTCAAAACTATGTGCATTTAAGAAGTGAGGAAAGTTCTTTGGCACCAGGTAAGTGACCAGGTTTCTTTCTACCCTGGAGGACAAACTTCGGAATCACTGATAGGTAGGTCAGTCTTATCAAAAGCTACACTTACAGTGTTTGGAACAATTGTTGTGAGATTTCACACATTGATCAAAACACTGATTCAAAATATTCTCATTGTAATTGGTTTGTGGCCCTTTTATACCTTTTTTTTTTCATGCAGCCAGTGGACCATTGCTGGCTCCTGGACCATTGCATCTTAAGTCCTCTTTTGGTGTCTTCTCTTTGGAGAAATCAAACCACTCGATGAACACTGCCACCTCCAAGGCCTTTTTCAGCAACCAATTCTGTGAGCAACCAATTGCTCACATCCAATTCTGATTCTGGCTCTAAGATTAATTATTTTGTATTACCGATAAGGTTGCGTAACTGCTCAGGGATCTAGTTTTCTTATTTACAAAATGCAGGGGTCTAATGGTGTTTTCTAAAATCCTTTCCAGCTCTGAAATGCTATCATTTTATAGGATCCAATGAAATAATATTAAGTACAATCTGAACACAAGGGCTAAGATGTAGATGAAGATGATAAAAGGAGGAAAAGAGTTGAAATTTTGCACTTATTTGGCCACAAAATTATTAATTCTGCCAGAATTTCAAATAGTCTCTGCTAAGAGGAAGGAGTGCCAGGGAGTGACCTTTAATAACCTAGTTCTACAATGCTACTCATTTTCTATGATATACGTTTAAGATTGGTATTGGTATTTTTGGTGACTTCCACCAAAAAGAAAGACAAAAGGAAAGGAAAAGAGAGAAAAGGAAGGGAAAGAGAGAAAAGACAAAGAAAGAAAAAAAGAGAAAAAGATATTCAATACTTACTAGTAACTCTAGAGTTAAAAGATGTGTTGTCCAGAACAGAAAACCAAACACCGCATGTTCTCTCACTCATAGGTGGGAGTTGAACAATGAGAACACATGGACACCGGGAAGGAAACATTACGCACCAGGGCCTGTCAGGAGGTGGGAAGCGAGGGGAAGGAGAGCATTAAGACGAATACCTAATGTGGCCAGGCGCGGTGGCTAACGCCTGTAATTCCAGCACTTTGGGAGGCCGAGGTGGGCGGATCACAAGGTCAAGAGATTGAGACCATCCTGGCCAACATGGTGAAACCCTGTCTCTACTAAAAATTCAAAAAATAGCCGGGCATGGTGGCACGGGCCTGTGGTCCCAGCTACTCGGGAGGCTGAGGCGGAAGAATCGCTTGAACCCAGGAGGCAGAGGTTGCAGTGAGCCGAGATTGCACCACTGCACTCTGGCCTGGAGACAGAGCAAGACTCCATCTCAAAACAAAACAAAACAAAACAAAACAAAATAATAATAATAATAATAATAATAAAAACTAATGCATGCGGGACCTAAAACCCAGATGATGACTTGATAGGTGGAACAAACTGTCATGGCATATGTATGCCTATGTAACAAACCTGCACAATATGCACATGTATCCCAGAACTTAAAAAAGAAAAAAGTGTCATTGGATTTATTTTTCTCTATGGCTGTATTGTTACTCCATTTTACAAGGCTACTGTGGCCAATGTTGGCTTTTCTGCCTTTTGTTTCGGGCTGTGTGCCTCCTACACGTAATGTGAAAATTCCAGCTGCGTGCTTAATGTTGTCACATAAATTTCTTTCAAGGTTCATTTTGCTATTCTGAATATATATGATCTGGAGAACTTTACAAAACGCTCTGCCCTTTTCTTCCTTCTTTCCTTCATTTCATCGTTTCTCTCTTTTTTAGTCTTTCTTGTCTGTTCCTTCCAACCCAGTAAATTCTGCTTTGAATCAACTTATATTCTACGGACATTTTTTATGAAAATAGATGGAGTGTGTAAACCCAAAGGTCAGTGACCGGCTTAGATTAACAGGGACATTTGATTATTAGAGGAAGGAGAATGGGTAATCCCGGAAGAGAGATGATGCCAGAGACACATGGTACTGAGTTCAACATCTCCTGCCCCCTTCTACTCATCTCTATATTTGTAGCCACCTGGTTGTGGAATACCTCATTATGCAAGCCTCAGCCCAGGGCATTTGAGTCCTTTAACCATTTCAACGCTTAGCTCAAGCAAAATGACCATTCCTTCAGAAATTTTAATTCATGGAAGTGTTAACTGTCTCCTTCTAGATGATGTGGTTAAACTCTGTTGAATGACAAGAGGCGTATCAATCAAATTATAAATTCTAAAAATTATTCAACAAATATCAGTTGAGTGCCCATTAAATAGTCTTACCTCATGTAGTAAATTTTATGGATTTTTGGTTGTCTAGCCTCCATATCTCCTTTGTTAATCACATTTTAATTTTCCACTAGGACACTGGCTTTTAAAAATATTTTAAAGAAACCTACCAAAAGTACGTGTTTAACACTGCAACCTAGTAAACTCTGTATCCTACAAAACACAGTTTTTATGAAGTAATGTTTATCTTCATTACCTGTGATATCCTCTAATAGTTTTCTTCTTTTCTCTTCACATTTTTCTTTTCCATACCGTTCTCTTCTATTCTTTCTACTAAAAGTAGAAACAAACACAAGAAACACAAATGAAAAATGTGTTTACTTGCAACTCACTAAATTGATTTCATGATTCACTAATTGGGTGCCCCATTGTTTGAAAAACTGCCCTGCAGAACCACCCTTTCCTCTATGCTCAACACATGTGCTCTGGTGAAATTCACAGAACTCCTAGATCTAATCATGGAGCATATAAAGTAACACAGTCCATGCACAGTGTTCCCCTGCATATGCAATGTATTTAGCTATGTAAATGCGACTTAAGCCTGTTGAATCACCCTGAATCTTTGTTGTGCAGTAGGTAATTCTCTTTTTTCTGCTAGACTTGAGGCAGTGAAGACATAGTGTGGGATGCTGCAGCCATTTCCCACAAAAGAGAAGATTTCTGTCTGAAAATGAAACTTACTCAAGGAGAAGACCAAAGCCTGTTTAAGATATAGGGGAGCTTGGTCTTCAATTTGAATTTAAATCAAGTATCAAACTATACCTGAAGCCAGTGAGCTTAGTTACTGGACTTTCTAGTTGTAAGAATTATGAGAACCATTATATTTCATTTTGGCTTTAAAGTGTTCCTCAGTGAATCACCTATGGACAATACAGGAATAGAGAAAATGGCCTCTATTTCCAAATTTACTTTCAAATAGCATTATTTTCCTTTTGGATAGTGCAATTACTTTATAATGGACAGAACATTCCCTATTCCTGCCTCTGACCTCTTATAACAGTGCTCTGTTCATTTCACTTACCCAAAAGCTATAATCATCAAGTGCATTGTTGCCATCATGATTTTAAACAAACCAATGTTGGTTAAATCAATTAAACATTTAAAAATGCTTTATTTTACCTTAATTTATTCCTTCTTTAATGCTCTTCCTTTTTTTCAACCTAGATATGAGTTTCTGACTTATAAAAATTTCTTTTCTTCTGAAAAACTTCTTTTTAACATTTATTGCAAAGCTGATGTACATGGCAAATTTCCTCAATTTTTGTTCGAGAAAACCTATTTTTCCTTCACTTTTGAAAGATGATTTACTGAATACAGACTTCTATGTTGGTGTATTTTTTATTTCAACACCTTAAATATTTCACTTCACTTTCTTCTTACCTGGCTTCTCAAGAAAATTTCTATGTAATTCTTATCCTTATTCTTCTATACGTTAAGATGTTTCTCCTCACTTCCTCTGCACCCCCCAGCTTCTTTTAAGATTTTTTTTTGTTTTCTTTGATTTTCTGTAATTTGAGTATACTATGTCTAGGTATAAATTTTCTTTTTTTTTTTGAGACGGAGTTTTGCTCTTGTTACCCAGGCTGGAGTGCAATGGGGCTATCTCGGCTCACTGCAACCTCTGCCTCCTGAGTTCTAGCAATTCTCCTGCCTCAGCCTCCTGAGTAGCTGGGACGACAGGCGCGCGCCACCATGCCCAGCTAATTTTTTGTATTTTTAGTAGAGATGGGGTTTCACCTTGTTGACCAGGATGGTCTCGATCTATTGACCTCGTGATCCACCTGCCTCGGCCTCCCAAAGTGCTGGGATTATAGGCGTGAGCCACTGCACCCAGCCTAGATTTTCTTTTAGAATTTATATTGCTAGGTGTTCTCTGAGTTTCCTGAATCTATGGTTTGGTGTCTGTCATTCATTCTGAAACATTCTCAGCCATTATTACTTCAAATATATTTACAGTCCCTTTATTTTCTTTCTGATATTCACATTGCATGTATGTTATATATTTTGTAACTGTCCCACGGGTTATAAACATTTTATTCTGAAGTTTTTTTATAAATTTTTTCTCTCTTTGTATTTCAGCCTGAGAAGTTTCTATGACCGTATCTTCAAGCTCACCAGTTTTTTTCTCTGTCCAGTCTACTGGTGAGCCCATCAAAGACACGCTTCATTTCTGTTAAAGTGTTTTTAATTTCTAGCATTTCCTTTTAATTTCCTATCATTCTTTCATAGAGCTTCCATGTCTCTGCTAACATTATACGTCTGTTCTTCCCTGTCGCCCACTTTTTCTATAGGAACCACTAGCATATTAATCATAATTGTTTTCTTTTTTTTTTTTCAGCATAATAGATTTTATTTGTTTTCAGTAGATATCCAGTAGTGGGATTGCTGGGTCGTATGGCAGTTCTATTTTTAATTTTTTTTTAATTTTTATTTTATTTTAGGTTTTGGGGTACATGTGAAGAACATGCAAGATTGTTGCATAGGTACACACGTGACAGTGTGATTTGCTGCTTTCCTCCCCTTCACCTATATCTGACATTTCTTCCCATGCTATCTCTCCCCAACTCCCCACCTCCCACTGTCCCTCCCCTATTTCCCCGTCAACAGACCCCAGTGTGTAGTGCTCCCCTCCCTATGTCCATGTGTTCTTATTGTTCATCATCCGCCTATTAGTGAGAACATGCGGTGTTTGATTTTGTGTTCTTGTGTCAGTCATAATTGTTTTCAATTCCCAGTTTGATAATTCCAGCATTTTTGATACATCTGAGTCTGATTCCCTTGCTCATTTTGTCTCCAAAGACTATAATTTTTGTCTTTTATCATGCCTTGTTATTTTTTATTGAAAGCCAAACATGAAACATTGAATAAAAGAAACTGAAGAAAGATAGGCCTTTTATATGAGGCTTTATGTTTGTCTGGCTACAGGCTACGTTATGTTTACTATTTGCTTTAGCTGTGATATCAAAAGCTAAATTTTTCTCTGTTGTCTTTGTTTCTGGTCTCCCCTGTTGTCTTTGGGTATCCCTAGAGACTCCTTCTTAAAGAAAGTCTGAGGCACACAGTTCTTTTAGTTGTAATCCTGTATTATGGTATAGAAGGGATAACATTCTATAGTCCTATGATTAGGCCTCAGTCTTTTAGTGAGCCTGAACTGGGTTTCCCTTCTGCCTGTCAAAGGCTAAATGGGGCTGTAATTGGGTATTTCCTTCCCCTAGGTCAGGCTAGGTCAGGCTTTGGTAAAATACCAGTTATTTAGATTCTGGTTAAATAATTTCCTTGAGTGCAAGACTTGTTAAAGAGAACAAAGATTGCTCCCTGTATTTTAAAATATTTACATTCCCTTCTTTCTGCTGAATGTATTAGGAGATTTTTCTCCAGTTTTCACTGTGAGAATCTGGTAAGGTTCCTACAGGTAAAACTCCAACGAGACCCTAAGAATGAGCCCTACCTGAGCTTTTAACTCCCATGCTTGTCCACACTAAGCTTTCCACAACTCATCAATTACAGTTTAAAGTATCTGCACCAATACCAGCTTCAGCTCTGGGCATCTGCTCCTGGGCTCTGCTGCAAGTAGGCTGTGCTTCTTTGTACTGCTTGTCTGTCTTTCCAGTTCTGACAGCAGCAGTTTTCCCTGCGACCTAAGTTCTCTGATGTACCTAAGAAGAGTTGCTGATTTTCAGTTTGCTCTGCTGTTTTCTTATTGTAAGGATAGGAGTTATGACTGCCAAGAACTTTAGATATTGGACAAGATACTGGAAGACCATGACCTCCATTTTCAAGAGGATAACGAATATCACATACCAGGCACTTACAGATTATATCATGCAAGAGTCATGAAATACTACTATGGAGATCATCCCCATTTTACAGAGTAGAGAACTAAGGTTTAGGACTGGCACAAGATTACATGTGTACTAAGTTAGAGAGTTAGAATTAGCATAAGCTTGATTCCAAAGCTGATGCTTTTTGTTTTCTATTATCTTCCAGTAACAACATGACAATAATGCAGAAGCAAGGACAGCACACAAGTAATGTTAATTTTGAGAGGAAAGTGGTCCAGTCAAAGGAAAATCGTCACACCGGGAAAGGTGGCAGAAACATGTTGAGTGTGTCTGTAGGTTTCTTCAGCTTGAATAAGTAGTTTGATTGTGTAGTGGAACAGAAGAAGCCTGGAGAGGCATGTTTGGTGCAGAAGATTGTGGCATTCGTTTTCTTAAAGTAGTTTTACTTTATTTTTAATTAAAGGGAGAACTTTTTATTATACATCTAGAAAACACTATCCTTTCCCAAGGCTAAAGGAATAATCACTTACACATTCAATTATGTAACTCCCCAAAGAATGAACAATATTTAATGAACTACAGGTGCACAAAAAATATCTCAGATTTTAACATGTGTCCACTAAACGTGAAGACTTTTTGCAGTGTAACATGAGTTGCCAGTTTCATAGCATGGCATGTTTTTGCAGAAGGTGAAGAGAACAGTATTGTTTCTCATTTAATTTTCAGTATTATAAAAGCTTATGTCTCCATTTCCTCCAAAAACATCTGTTAAACTACAAAGCTAATTCAAGCAAACAAAAGAACTTGAAAGAAAGACCAAATGCTCCGTCTCTAAGAAGACATATTTAGCCTGGCTCTAATTGACATTCATATGCATTCAAAAGCAATTAAACTCTCTCTCAAAAAAAAAAAAAAAAAAAAAAAAAAAAAGACAATTATGCATGTAAAGCATTTAACATTGGTTCTAACACAAAAAGTATGCACTAGAAATGGTAATTATTAGTATTTACACATATATAATCTATTTTAGGAAATCAGTATT
>CAUYLG010036224.1:0-51136 GCA_963573385.1 Cacajao melanocephalus
GTTTGTTATTTTCATCCCTTATTCCTTCCTGTCTCCATTGTTAAGCACAATTATTGGCATAAAAGAGGTTTTTAATACCCATTTTTAGACTGCATTCTAGCCTGAGCAATAGAACAAGAATCCCGTTCTCTCTCCCTCTTTGTCTTCCTCTTTCTTTCTCTCTTACATTCTTTTTTTTCTTTCTTTCAGTCTCACTTTCTTTCCTCTCTTTTTCTTTCTTTCAAAAATAAAAAAATTTAAAAAAAAAAGGGAAGTTGAAGAAGTCAAGCAAGTTAATGTCCAGGAGACAGAATAACCTAAACTAAAGACTATTGATGACTTTGAATCTCAAGGCTTTATTCATCACAATCTCCATATGTGCACATGCTGGGAGGTAAATCTGTGTGCTAGACAGCATGCTATTCTCAAAATTGCCCTTTCCTTCATGTAAGTACTCTTTTAAGACAGTTTCATAATGGTCATGCTTGTCCTGCTTGGCTGTTTCCTGCATAGTCAGATCTTACCCACAAAGCACCTCAATCATTCCTGAGAAGAGGTTCCTGAATTGGCATTCCAGTGCTTCATCTAACTTTTATCAATATATCCGAAAAGAAGGGGAAGACACAGCTCAAACTGTAACAACTTGCTTTGAAAATACCGACTTTTCACTATTAGGTTCCATCAGAATTTTTTTTTCACTAAAAATAGCGATCTGTCAAGCATACTTATTCCTGTTCACAATACCTGTTATTATTTTGTTCCTAAAGCTGTTGGTAAACTTTATGACTTCTGTAATTTTAAGCATTATTATTTTTTAAGAATACATTTAACCCTTGAGCCAACTACATATAAGTTATTAGTGCCACTTCCTCTAGGTAACTATTGAACTATGTTTAAAGAGTCTGTGGTGTACCAGATGAAGAAAAGGAACAATCCTTGCCTGCTACCTTTCCTATAACTACTGTTTAGTCTTTATTGTTAAAAGATAAGTTGCATGAAATGTTAGAGGCCTCTTGCCAGCATTTATCTACAGTGATTAGTCAGAGAAGAGCTTCAGCTCTAGCATTTTCAACTCAAAAGTCTTTATTCTAGAGATAAGTGAAAGAGTTGAGAAGGTGGGGAAAGAGAGATTGGGTGGGTGACTGAAACTGGAATACCAGGCCTGGCATGGTGGCTCATGGCTATAATCCCAGTACTTTGGGAGGCTGAGGTGGGTGTATCACCTGAGGTCAGGAGTTCGAGTCCAGCCTGACCAACATGGTAAAACCTCATCTCTACTAAAAATACAAAAATTAGCCAGGCATGGTGGTGCCTCTGTAATCCCAGCTACTCAGGAGGCTGAGGCAGTAGAATCACTTAAACATGAGAGGTGGAGGTTGCAGTGAGCCAAGATGGTGCCAATCCACTCCAGCCTGGGAGACAAGAGTAAGACTCTGTCTCTAAATATATAAATAAATAAATAAAGGAATACCATTTAATGGAACTTTATTTTAATGACCCACACCACAGTGGAGGCATGAGAATATGTCAGTTGACAATATAAAATGAATAAGTGCTTTGCATCAAGAACGAGATGGACTATGGTGAAGGATTTATCTCTTTAATACACAAAAACCAGTATAATCTTTTAAATACAAAACTATGCCTTCTTTAGAGGATTAAAGCAAAATTGTGCAGAAAATAAACTATCCCATACTAAAATGAGAAAACCATGAGAACTGAAAAACCTCATAAAAATGATATATCTTTTAAGCCCCTGATAGCAATAATGTTACTAAAAAGGGAAGTTAGGCAGCTTTTTTAGTTTTTTTGGGGTTCTTAATAAAGATCTTCAGTTGCATCTTGGAATTATTGTACCCCAAGGTACTTTTATTCTTATTGACATTGGAAGCCAAAAGAAGTTTTGAACAGAATATGCCTTTTAAGGATAACTCTGTTGCTGGTTAAAAATTGTCTTTCTTGGGAGTGGTAGAAGGAGGAGATCAAGATTATAAGCAAGGCATAAAGTTAAGAATAAATTTTTAATAAACCAAATAAGAGAAAATGGTGACTTGAACTAGGGTGGTAGGTGTTTATGTGGTAAAAAATGTATCTTGGTTATATTTTGCATTTAAACCCAGAGAGATTTTCTGGCACAACAGATGTAAAAAGAAAAAGACAGAAGTTAAGGATGACTTCACGAATTATTGCCTGAACAACCATAAGAATAAAGTTTTCATTCATTGACATGAGGAATCAGTCAATGAGGACTGCTTCTGTGCATCTTGTGATAGTGATGGATGGATTAGTAAACTTCCAGAGTGATATATCAGATATGCTAAGTTTGAGAGGCCTCTCAGATATCCAAAAGATGTTCAGTGGAGAGTTAGATACATGAATCTGTAGTTCATAGAAGATGCTGGAATCCTCACTTTGATTTTTACCTCCACATCCACATAACCTTGTCTCATCGGAGCAAAAATTGCACTGGACAAAGTGGAACAGGCAAGGGAGATTTTATTCAAGGCTATTGCAATAAGAAAGAGAGACCAGGACTGAAATCCACTGGAACAAAAGGAGGGGATGTTTTAAGAGCTGGGTCATTATTTTGTGTTTGCCTAAGGAAAAGTTGACTTTCTCATATCTTCATAACAGGAGGTAGTTTTACGACTTGGAATGAGGTGACCACTGAAAAGAAATTAAATACCTACCCTTCCAAAGAAACTAGGTCATAAAGATACTGATATGGTTTGGCTGTGTATCTACACCCAAATCTCATGTTGAATTGTAATACCCAGTGTTATAGGAGGGGCCCTGGTGAGAAGTGATTGAATCAGGCAGACATACTTCCCCTTTACTGTTCTTATGATAGTTAGTGAGTTCTCATGAGAGATTTGGTTGTTTAAAAGTGTGTAGCACTTCCCACTTCACTCTCTCTCTTGCTCTGCCATGTGAAAATGTGCCTGCTTCCCCTTTGCCTTCTGCCATGAGTGTTTCCTGAGGCCACCCCAGCCATATTTCCTATACAGTCTGCAGAACTGTAAGTCAATTAAACCTCTTTTCTTCATAAATTATCCAGTCTCAGTTAGTTCCTTATAGCAATGCAATAATGGACTAATACAAGTACTATCTTCCTTGATGATTATATTTCAACAGAATGACTCCTAGTTCCTTGAGAAAGACATTCCTGGCTTGCAAAACTGTCAAAAAGCCTTCAAAAGATGTACATCTCAAAGTGGCAGAGGAAGAGTTTACAATGACAAGTGTTCTAAGAAAACGGAGGGGAGAAACTGCTGTAGTTAGGCTAAACTGCTGTAGTTAAGGGTGGTAGTCAGTGACAACAGGGAAGTAGGTAAGAGACAGGGTAAACCCTATCTATAACTTAGTCAAATTGAAGCTCAATAAAATATTAAGACCATATTGGTCAGTCTTTATTAGGGTGACAATATAATTTATTGCTTAAGCCAAAATACTCTGGGGATAGAAAGGATATTAATTAAACTGGATAACTGGTGTAGATCAAGACTTTCTCATCAAACCCAGATGGATGGTTATTTTACCTTTCACATCTTCATGCCATTTTCATGCAACATGAAGTACAGCATAAAGGCGTCATGAGATGTAATATATCTGTGAAGATAAATAAAACTTACAAATAATGTCTGACCAGATTACCAGGAAAAAGTATATTGGCATTTCAGAAGGATTTATTATGGAGGTAATTTGGCCTGGTTCAATTCATCCTTTAAGATCCAGTCCAGGTTTCATATCCTACATCTGCAGAATTGTCTATTTCTCAAGCATTTATTTTTTCTGCTTACTTGTCTCTCCTCACAGCAAAACTTGAGCACACTGAGAAAATGAACTTTCTCCTTTAGCATTGTTACTTTAACTAATAACTTTAACTCAATAAGTATGAGTTGATTAAAATAACAGGGAGGGTAAATAGGGAGTCAAAGTTATCAACACGATTTTGAGCTTCAAAGATTGCTAGAAGATTTGTAAAATGAATAGAAATGACACTAACAGAAGATGTTTAGCACTGCTGTTTTATGCCATATGAGGTTTAGATTATACTACATAGGCAATGGGGCAGGGTGGGAAGAGAGACTAATATATTTACCTAATGTTATCCATAATGCTATTTGTTGCATTCTGTTCTATATTTTCTTCCTGTGGAATGTGCTTGTTTCCCATTAGTGCTTCATGAATTAACCATAACTGCCACCAATGTAATTAAAATATTGATTGCCAAGAGGAAGTGAAGATTCAGCATTAATTCATTGAGCAAAAACTTATTGAGTCCTATTATATATCATTCCTTGAAATAGGCTCCAGGAATATGTATGTAACAGCAAGTAATTATCTTGACTGCACCAACATTGGAATAGAATTGAATTATAACATAGTGCAAAATGTCATTTTATGGCTCTAAACCCACAAGATAAATTCTCTTCTTTGACTAACTTTGGTTCCAAGTAGTAAGAACTCTCCAATTATTTCAGAAATGGACCTCATGTGGCAGGTGTGTCATTGCTGGTTTAGTATGCTATGGCCACCTCTGAATGGGGTGCCCAGAAGCCCTAAAAATGCCCAAATAGTTTATAAACTCATGGCTGTATCAACTCAGCCAATGTTGTACCTATACCTATTCTGGGAGTCTCTCCTTACAGAAACAGTATTCATCTTTCTCTGAACCATCTAACACCTTTTACTTGACCCCATATGTTTTCCCTTCATAGGACTCTATCTTAGTGGGGAGATAGAGTCATTCATTCCCTACCTGTTCAATGGTGAACCTGGCTTATAATATTCACTATACATTAGTCCTCACTTATCTGTTGTTTTGCCTTCTGTGGTTTGTTACCCGTGGTCAGCTGTGATTTGTAAATATAAAATGAAAAATTCCAGAAATAAGGAATTCACAAATTTTAAATTGTGTTCCATTCTGAGTAATATGATGAAATCTCATACCCTGCTCCATCCTGGATGTAAATCATCCCTTTGTCTAGAACATCTGAGCTGTATATGCTATCTGCCTATTGGTAACTTGGTAGCTATCTATGTTATCAGATTAACTTTCATGGTATTGCAGTGCTTGTGTTCAAGTAACCCTTATTTTACTCCATAGTGACCTCGAAGGGCAAGAATAGTAATGCTGACAATTCAAACATGCCAAAGAAAAGCTGTCAAGTACTTCCTTTAAGTGAAAACAATAAAGTTCTTGATTTAATAAGGAAAGGAATAAAATATATGATGCAGTTGCTATGATCTATCATAAGAACGGATCTTGTATCCATTAAAGTAAAGAAGGAAAGAGACTGGCATACACTACACATAGAGTTTGGTATTATCCATGGTTTCAGGCATTCACTTGGGGATTTGGAATGTATTCCCTGTGGATAAGGAAAGATGACTGTAGCAAATATTTATTTAGAATATGTGATGTGACAGGCACTGTGATAATCTTTATAATAATCCAACCAGTTTGGCATTATTATTAATTTTAGTTTACACAAAGGAATTTAAATCTCTTTCCCAATATCAAATAATCTGACTCCACAGCCCATATTCTTAAATATGTTATATACCTATAAATTTGCTGTCATCATAGTTGCCCATTCATTATTCTATATTATCAAGCAATTTAATGGTTTCGATAGGAGTATCCAGGTGATCTCACCACTCTTGCCTTCCATAGATATCCAGAAATAGTCTATTAGGTTGAATATGCAGCATAAAGCCATATGCAGAAAACATCTCTGTAACACAGACATAAACAGCAGATGGAATCCAATGCCTAAAAGATTGTTAAGAAATACAATGAACTGCAAAATATTATTTGAGATCAAAAGTACTGAGGCCTGGTATTGCAGAGAAACTGTTATCCAATTCAAATTAATTATGAGTGGATTGTTGCAGGTATAGAGAGACTGGGGGTGAATGTACCAACTGGAGATAAAACTGAAAAGTTAACACAAGATTATCGACCATGTTTGTGAATACCATGTTAGCCTTTGGGCTTTATTGTGTTGCAAAGAAAATGTGTCTAAGTTTTCATGTGATAAGATTTGTGATTTTAAGGGGATTGAGGAAGACTTCTGGAGTTCCAATAGGGAGAATGGAAAAATCAGGTTGCCCAGCATAACAGCTACTGAAATTGACCAAGCAAGAAATGATGAAAGCTGATCTAATGCAGTCATGGTAGAAAGTGAGAGAAGCAAAAGAATAATGTGGACATTCCTGGAGTAGATCTATAGAATTTACTGATTTATTGAGTGTCAGGGATGAAGGAGAGAAAACTGTCAAAGAGACCTGCAAGTTCTTGTGATGATCCCCTACAGTGGGTTTCTTATAATGACTTCAAGCTCCCACACAATCTGGCCCCTACTCATCTCCCTGGTCTCACCTTATATTCCCCTTACTCTCCAACTACACTAACCTCATGATTCTTCCTAGAATATGTCAGACAAAGCCCTGTTTTAGAGCATTTGTGCTTACTCTTCCTTTTTCCTGAAGTACTTTTCTCCAAGAGCTCTCCATGTTTGAAGTTCTCAAGTCTTCCAGGTCTTACTTTCTGAGTAAGGCTAACACTGATCACATAGCCACAGTTGTACACACACACACACACACACACACACACACACACACACTCTCACACACTGTCCTACCCAACTGGCCACCACCTATCTACTTGCTGCATCACTCTTTTCTTAGCTCTTAACACCACTTGACATGCTACATATTTTAATTAGTTTTTTCTGCATTATTATTTTTCCCACTCTAATGCAAGCTTGTTAAGACTGGATTTCTGTCTATTTTGCTCACCACTGCAGTTTTGGTGTCTATGAGAGCATGTATAAATACTAATTTAGTTTAATAAATTAATTTCTAGATCAGCTGAGCCAGTGAATGGTAGCCCCATTTTAAAAGAATGCTGTTTTCTCGAATTTCGGATGACCTCTAACTTTATTATTTTTATTTTGGATGACCAAATATGATATCTGTAACTTAAAAACACAATCCCTTGCATACACACATGCATGCCTGCATGCATACACACATACATGGATACACACGTACACATTCACACACAAAAGGGGCCATCTCTTAAGGTCATCTGTTAGGACCAAATATGGATTTTATCTATAGCATTGAAATATGCATCACTGCCTTTATGATTTTCTGAAGTAGTATTAAGCACCTGCCTTAATGTTAAACCTAAGTAGACATTTGCTCAGCCATTTTAAAATTTCAAACTCGGTTGCAAAGATCTACAATTTGGTACTATTTTCAGTGCTAAAGCTAGAGGATTTCTTTTTCAAAGACAACATTCAAGTCTATTTATTTACCTTTAACCAAATATAGAACTGAACTGTTAACCATAAGCACTTTATAAGCAGATTCAGGAAACAATGCAAAAGAAAATGACATAGCTTAACCAGACTCTGAAAGACAGATGCATATTTTGATTCACACTTATACCAAAGAGAATAGTCATGTCCATTTGACTTAAGATTCTCTGAACATAACTGCTATTTGTTTTTATGCTAGAGCTCTAGAATGTGCTAGTTTTCTGTATCAGAGACGAATCATGGGAAATGCTTCTTCCAAATGACTGAGGAGGAGAGGGACTATGAGGAATAGTCTAGGCAGAATAAATGCCTCAGGTTTTGTGGGCATGAAAATTATTTCTTCCAATAAACTATTTCTTACAGTTTATATAGTGTGAGGTTTAAAATAAAATAAAGAATTATTTCCTTACTTGAATTCTTCCCAAAGCAATCTGAACACTTCATAATCTATTCCAAAGCAATATAAAGAGTAATTAATTCTCTAACAATATAATTTACATACATGTTGGCCTGGATTAAAAAAAAAAAGAAGTTAATTTCCTTAAATGGCAGCTTTTCGTGCTTATGACCCATATGGTTAAAAATAAAACAAATCAAAAAAAGTTTCTACTGAAAGATCAAGGATAAAAATGAACACTGGCTGGCTAATGAACTCAACATCTGACAATAATTACTGACAATATTAAATATATACCCAAAATATAACCTCAAGAGAAACAGGTTTGTTTATCCTATAAATAAAGCAGTTCAAAATGTTGAAAGGCATCATTTGGTTAAGACTATAATGTAACTGTGTTCAAAGTTTATTTATTGGGGGTGGGCTAATTATACAAATATACTTGAAATAATTTGCCAATAAAGTTTCAGTTTATAACAATAATCCATATCAGTTTAGATTTGTGCATAGTTTTATAAACATTTGTATCAAAGAGCTATTCGATACTTAATCATATATAACTTGCTATGAAAACTAAATAAAAATCACATTTGAATTATTTACTTCTACGTTATCTGATTATATCCATCTAATGTACCACATTTCCAAGTAGAAGAGACAGATATCTTCTCTGAGTGGTACAAGGGTTGTTCCTTCCTGAATGCCCTCTAAGAAAAGTGAAACCAACAATTTTTATATATGCATTTGTGCTAATATACATCTACTTAAAAAAGCAAAGATCATCTCTTCATCTATTGTTAACCTAATAGTAAGAATGAGGGCAACCAGGCATCAGCAGAGCTCAAGAAGTTCCTGTGGGCACTTGGAAAAGATTATTAGGAGTAAGACAGAGTCATGGTATAGGACATGCTTCTGTATGATCAGAATATGGCAAGGGTAATCTGCAGGATCCTGGTGAAACAGTGCCCTATGGAACAGGTGGTGCTGGCTCTTGTGCTTGAGGAGGAAGAAGAGGATGTGGTCCTGGAGAGGGCTACAACATATTAGGGGTGAGAAAATACCCTCCCATTCCTGGTGGTCAAGGTTCACAAGGCATGGATTCCTATGGACCTAAAGAGTAGCTAGAGCTGGATCTGTGGGTTCACGCTATACTCTGCGTAGCTCCGGAAGGGGCGTATTTGGTGTAGAATATGGTCCTGTGGGACATGGCACAGTTGAGGCTGGATAGGGACCATGAGGAGGAGGGCATGCAAACACAGAGGAAGAAAACAGTGTCCTGAATCCTGGAGGCAGTCCAGTGGGAGGCACAGAGGCATACATTGCTCTTGGTGGAGAATGTTGCATTTGGCAGCAGTTCAAATGGCAGAGTAAGTTGAACATGTGGGCTATTCCAAGGGTTGGAACTTGGCCAACCCTTCTCAAGGCTGGCCAGGTTTTGCTTTGCTCACAGCAGAGGTTTTGGCAGGGAGTGTTCAGAGAGTGCATCTGCCAAAAAAATTTGTCAGACATTTTCCCCAGTAAGGTCTGAGCCCACAGCAGGGTCTAGAATTGACCACAGATCCTGGAGAACTGGGCACTGAAGAACCAGACATAGCCCAACTGATGGCAGCAATGTGAGAACACCAGCATCAGCAGCTTGCAGCTTCCTCTTCTGCTCTGCCAAATTTTGAAGCAAGCTACAGAAGCAAAGGGATTTAACAAAGGCCATGGTTATTTCCATATGATGGCAAGCCTTCTGGCAGAGTTAGTACTTGAATCATA
Organism: Cacajao melanocephalus; assembly: GCA_963573385.1. Classification (NCBI taxonomy): domain Eukaryota; kingdom Metazoa; phylum Chordata; class Mammalia; order Primates; family Pitheciidae; genus Cacajao; species Cacajao melanocephalus. The sequence goes on from CAUYLG010036224.1 coordinate 9,472, forward strand.
GTGGGCATGAAGCTAAAAACTGGATTGACTGCAGGGGAAATAAATGAAGGTGCCCCAAAGGCATTATTTAAATACTCAATTTGTTTTAGTTCCTTTAGCAGTCTCATCGGGGAGCACGACATTTTTAGCTTACTGGCACATCAATGAATTTTCTACAACAAAAAAGAGAAGGGCTCGCTGCTAAACTAGAGATAGGGGTATGAGGAGTGTAATTTTTTGTATTCTTCCTCTGGCATGATTTGGGATCTTTGTGTAGGAGACATCCATAAGAATAAAAATTATACCCCATCCATGCATGAAATCAAGCCAATTTGCTGAAGATAAATTTACCAAACCAAATTACTGAAATTCAGTTTGCCACATAGTAATTCTGCCAAAAACCAATCTTCCTGATGAATATTTTGCTAAATGACCAATTTAACACATTTCTGAAATTTGGTTATGATTTTAACAAATTAACACAATAATTTAAATGCTTTAGTAGGAACATTTTAAGAGCTTAACAGGAATATACAATTTAGTTTGTCACTACCGAAATATAACTTTATGAACATTACAACTCAAAGTGTTCATATTAAAATTCTAAATATGTGTGTATATTTCTTTCAAAATGTAAATGGTATGTCCTAAAACCAAAGCATCATTGTTTCATAAGGGAAATTTTAAGGTTTGTATAATTAGAAAACCAAACTCAACTAAACTTTATTTTAGTTTTGTAGTTTCTAGGGCTTTAGGATTCATCTGGCAATTTTTGGTAGCATTTTAAATTTCACTTGTTATATTTAGAAATTAGTTGCAACAATTTATTATGTGATGTGGTTGCTCCTGTCACTTCCTAGTCCATTTCTATCATGGAGTCCATTATAGTTATCCCTCTAGGGCATCCATGCCTTGTTTCTCTACTTGGACACTTTTATTCTTTGATATTGAATCTTTCTTTTAACAGCTAATAAGTCAATGTTTCCAATTGCTTCTTGTTAAAAACCAAACTTTCAGCATTTAATAAATAATGTGATTCTTTCAGCTACTTTAGATTTCTTTTAGAGGCTTTTTATTTTTTTAAACCTTTAAAGTTTAAAGTATGTCAGGTACAATGTGTTATCTTTGGGAACTAACTATAACATTAATTAGGTTCAATTTATATTAAAATTGCCATTAGAAAGTTAATATTTATGTAGATACATATATATGTATAGATGTGTCTCTGTGTGTATATATACCTCTGTGTGTGTGTGTGTGTGTGTGTGTGTGTGTGTGTGTATATATATACATATTAAATTATGTGTCAGAAGTGACCAAATGTATACATCCTTGTTAGAGCTGTTAACTGACCCATCAAACCTGTTGGAAACATTTTTGGTAACCAGTATATTTGTTGACTTTTACATATTAATCAATTGGAAATTTTTACATATTAATCAACTGGAAAATAGATCACCTAAGAAATGGCTTTCAGTACTTAATTTTTTTTGAATTGACAATTCATCAAATTGATTGGTCTCTAAATTTCAGTTATTTGAATGGTTATGGTAATAGGCATCTCATATCAAAACATGTTCATGACTCTTAGCAGATAAAATTTGTTTGTGGCTAGATAGTCCATTCAAGCTGGACAAATTGGTGTCTTTCTAAGAACTCCGGTTATTTGGACCATATTAAGAAGCTAATGCCCCATCTAGGCCCCTATGATAGCTTGGCTACTGATAGAAGCCAGGTGGGCTGAATAAGACACATAGGCCCAAGAGGTGAGAAAAGCCAATTTGAAGAAAAAAAAAGGATAATAATACATACGTAGAAAAGCAGAAATAAGGTTTAAAGCATCCCAAATGTAATTGAGTGTTGATCCCCACTGTTTCCAAGGCTTACCTGTATTTGTATCTCTGAATGCCTTGGGTCAGGGAGATGTACCAGTGTGTTAATAATAAATCTTGCTTTTGGGTAAACTGATTAGTTTTGGGTTTCAGTCTCTTTTAAACAAAAAAAAAAAAAAATGAAAGAGACAAACTTCCAACAAGTCACAACATAGCAATGATAGTGGTGCTTGTGATAATAATTATGTATTTTTGGATAATCCAAATGATCTGTAGTACTTTTCAGCAAATATTGCATATCAAGTATTAAACTAGCTGTAAGAAATACAGATATAAAAGTAAAATCTCCAAAATGGGCAAATAAATATCATACATTGTTTAAATGCTATGACAAAGATGTGCAGAATTTTAGTCCAGGTCAGATTAATAATTGATCCTCCTTACTCCTTTGAAGCAACATTTCTAGTAACAAGCCAACATTTTAAGGATATAGTAAACCAACATTAATAATTGTCTTTTAATAATAAATATCTCATTTATTAGATTAAAATCTGTTGATAAATAATATTATTAGATTTCATAATGGAGATTGATATGGTTTGGCTCTGTGTCCCTACCTGAATCTCATCTTGAATTGTAACCCCATCATCCTCATGTGTCAAGGAAGGGGCCAAGGTGGGAAGTGACTGGATCATGTGGGCAGTTTCCCACATGCTGTTTCCATGATATTATGTGAGTGCTCATAAGATCCAGTGGTTTTATAAGGCAGTTTTCCCTGTTCTTGTTTGCTGTGTCTTTCCTGCCACCATGTAATATGTGCATTGCTTCCCGTTCCTGAGGCCACTCCAGCCATGTGGAATTGTGAGTCAACTAAACCTCTTTCCTTTATAAATTACCCATTCTCTGGGGTATTTCTTTACAGCAGTATGAAATGGACTAATACCATAAATTGGTACCTGTAGAGTGGGGTACTGCTATAAAGATACCCATGTGGAGGATACTTTGGAATGGGATAACATGCAGAGGTTGCAACAGTTTGGAGGGTTCAGAGGAAGATAGGAAGATGTGCAAAAACTTGGAATTTCCTAAGTACTTGTTGAATGGCTTTGACCAAATGCTGACAGTGATACGGACAATAAGGTACAGGATATCGTGATCTCAGATGGAGATGAGGAACTTTTTGGCAGTTGGAGTAAGGGTCACTCTTGCTATGCTTTAGCAAAGAGACTGGTGGCATTTGGCTCCTGCCCTAGAGATCTGTGGATATTTGAACCTGAGGGAGATGGAGATGATCCGAAATTGGAACTTCTATTTAAAAAGGAAGCGGAGCATAAAAGTTTGGAAAATTTGCAGCCTGATATGATAGAAAAGAAAAACCCATTTTCTGGAGAGAAATTCAAGCCAGCACAGGAATTTGCATAAGTAATAAGAAGCCAAATGTTAATCACCAAGACAATGGGGACAATGTCTCCAGGGTATGTCAGAGATCTTGTTGGCAGCACCTCCCACCACAGAACCAGAGGCGTAGGTGGGAAAAATGATTTCCTGGGCTGGGCCCCACTACTGCTTTGTATATCCTCCAGACTTAGCACACTGTGGCCCAGCCATGGCTAAAACGGGCCAATATATTTCTCAGGCCACGGCTTGAGAAGGTGCAGGTCTCAAGCCTTGGCAGCTTACATGTGGTGTTGGGCCTGCAGGTGCACGGAAGTCAAGAATTGAGGTTAGGGAACCTCTACCCAGATATCAGAGGATGTATGGAAATACCTGGTTGTCCAAGCAGAAGTTTGCTGCAGGGTAGATCCCTCATGAAGAACCTCTGATAGGGCAGTGCAGAAGGGAAATGTGGGTTTGATGCCCCCATACAGAGTCCCCACTGGGCCACTGCCTATTGGAGCTGTGAGAAGAGGACCACCCTTCTCCAGATCCCAGAATGGTAGATCCATCAACAGCCTGCACCACATGTCTGGAAAAGCTGCAGACACTGAACACCCGCCCATGAAAGCAGCTGAAAGGAGGGCTGTACCTTGCACAGCCATAGGGGCAGAGTTGCCCAAGACCACTGGAGCCCATCTCTTGCATCAGCATGACCTGGATGTGACATATGGAGTCAAAGGAGATTATTTAGGAGCTTTAAGATGTAATGACTTCCCTGCTAGATTTCATGCTTGCATGGGGCCTATAGCATCTTTGTTTTGGTCAATTTCTTTCATTTGAAATTGGAGCATTTACCTAATACCTGTACCCTCATTGTATCTAAGAAGTACCTAACTTGCTTTTAATTTTACAGGCTTATAGGCAGAAGGGATCTGCCTTGTCTCAGATGAGACTTTGGACTACAAATTTTTGAATTAATTCTGGAATAAGTTAAGAAACTTTGGGGGACTATTGTGAAGGCATGATTGTGTTTATAAATGTGAGGATGTGAGATTTGAGAGGGGCCAGGGGTAGAATGATATGGTTTGGCTCTATGTCCCCATCCAAATATTATCTTGAATTGTAATCTCCATAATACCCAAGTGTGGAGAAAGTGACCAAGGGGGTGGTAATCTGATCATAGAGGTGGTTTCCCTATGCTGTTTTCATGGTAGTGAGCTCTCACAAGATCTCATTGTTTTATAAGGCAGTTTTCCCTGTTTTTCTTGCTCTCTCCCTCCTGTCACCTTGTAAGATATGCCTGCTTCCCCTTCCACCATAAATTTATGTTTCCTGAGCCTTGTCTAGCCATAGGGAACTGTGAGTCTATTAAACCTTTTTCCTGTATAAATTGCCCAGTCTCAGGTATTTCTTTATAGCAGTGTGGGAACAAACTAGTAAATGGATATAACATAAAGCTTTCACATATTAATAATAGTCAAGTTAAATATTTTGCATAAGATAGAGATGGAGTACCCTTCCTAATAGAATTTGACAATTATGAATAATCCACGCCATAGTGGGGTACAGTGGTGCACACCTGTAGTCACAGCTACTCTGAAGGCTAAGGTGGGAGAATCACTTGAGACCAGGAGTTTGATGCTTCAGTGTGCTATGATGACGGTGCCTGTGAATAGTCACTACACTCAAGGAATACAAGAAATAATTAATCAGTACACCAAGACACCTGAGTTCTAATTCTAGATTAACCACTAGCTATTTATATAATCTCTTCTGAGTAAACTTTCATCTTAATTTCAGATTTATCACATGTAAAATAGATGAATTTTGATCCCTTTGACTTAGACCTTTTATGGTTTTAAGAGAGATATATGCTGTACATTAATATTTTTATATGGTCTGCCATCTAGCCCTACTCAGAAGCTTACAGAGCTTTTTCTTTGAAGAAAATATAATTTCTTTAACATAATAGCCAGTATCTAACATCACCATTCTGCCTTCTCTTTGCCTTGCCCATCCTCACATTCTCTGTTTGCCACCAACTTTACCTGTTGAAATTCTACCTCTTCAGCCCACCAACTATTCCTCTAGAATGCATTCCTCCAGCCAAAGAAAGTTCTTTCTTCTCAGATAGAAACTGTGTTGGTCACACTCTGCCTTAAATTACTGCTATCTGAATATATATTGGATCCCTCATTCTAGTTTAACCATAGTGCAGAGTGGTACAAACCAACCACATTTAGCTTCAGAGTCAGCTTGGGGTTTGAATTATGATTATTTAAATTAATAATTGAAACCGTAACCATATTACTTAAGTGTTCTGTATTTCACATAATTTCAATAATATAAAATGTTTTTGCAGATATTTAAGATAATATTTAATAATTGATATATTTCAAGCTCATGTATAATCATCTAGTTGACAATCTCAATTACAGGCCCAAAATAATACTTGTGATTTACATGTGCCCAAACCATGTATCAGTCAGCCATTTCTTGCCCTTTGGTGGAATTCTACAGATAGTCATCCAGTTACTGAAGCCAAATTACTAGGAAGTTTTTATTAGATCCATCTTGTTCTCTGTCTCTACCCCTCCTCCACCTCTTCCTTCTCTAATTTTTTTTTTTAGAATCAAGCAACTCTTTATTCCATAAAGTAGAATAAGTTATTTTCTAATTTATCAGCAAGCACAGTCTCTGTAGCTCCAAAATGTATCTCAGTCTCTGCTCTTGTCTGGGCCAGCAGTGTCTGTCACTGGGCAAAACTTTCTACTTTTTCTCCTAATAGTCTATTCTCTACTCAATAGAAAAACCAAAGTTACCTTTAAATTTATACGTTATATATCACATAATTATTTTTCTGAACACAACCTAATGTTTCACTACTCTTTGAATATAATCCACTTACTTTATCCTAAAATGTCTTATAGAACCTGTGCTCTGTACCTTTCTGAGCCCATCTACTCTAATTCTTCCAACTACATTCTGTTTCAGTCCACCATTGCCATATTCTCATTTCTCCAACCCCCCAAGACTGTTCTCATTTCAAAGTTTTTAAACTTACGTTTCTTTTGCCAAGAACACTGTTTTCCAAGGCTTCCTTGAATTTTTTTTGTGGAGTTCTTCAAATTAGTTATGTCTGTGCTAATTCAACCAACTTCAGCAAAACTTTACTGTACTCTGTGTGTGTGTGTGTGTGTGTGTGTATGTATATATATATATGTGTGTGTGTATATATATGTGTATATATGTATTTATATATGTATATACAAAGTATGCTCTATAATATATATGTCCTATAATATATGCTTTGACCTTATGATATCAGATATATACATATAAGGATCATCAATTATAAGACCTTCCTTTCATAGAAGAAGATACTTTAGTTGAAAAATATCAATTAAATTTCATAAAGGCAAACACAAAATTACATATCCACATACTTTCTTTTAAAAAAGGGGACCCTGTTTGAACCCTCACACCAAACCTTTTTCATTGCTACAGTAATTTAAGCAAACAAAGTAGAAGTCCCATCTGTTACATGGAGAAAAAGGGAAAGGTAACAAGTTTTATTTCCTAGGGCATTATCATAAACTATATCTATTGATCATCATACCATATCACAGCATGTATCAGACATATTATCAAATTTAAACTTTTGTTTATGAGATTTTCAGCACTTGGAATGCCATGCTTATCTTTTATATTCCAAATTTTTGGAATGCTTCCACATTTCTAAATTGTTTCCAAGATATAATTGCTCATTGTGAAATTTTCTTGAAAGCTTGAATAATTATCCAATATATTATGTAACGTGTATTTATTTATCGCATCTTTATTAGGCTTTTATAATTTATTGCCAAACATATTATACAACAAACTTTTATTTAGCAGTGTATTACCAGATGTAATGAAGTTTAAATTTGTTTTATGTGTGGCTAAAATATTTTAAGTGCATAACTATTTTCATAAATAAACAACATAAAATAATAATTCAGCATTACATTTAGAAAAATTACCCTACAATGTCATTTAAATGTTAGAATTAAAAGCATGCACAGGCTACATTTCTATTTTCATTTTAAGAAGTCGATAATTTGTCATTTTCAAATAATTTATCCTACATTTAAATAAATCAGCTATTCTTCAAAATCCATGTAAACATTTTGATGTTTCCAATTACCTGAATTTTGGGCAGCAGCTACCTATAATCCACCCATAATAAAATGTTTTGAGGCAGAATGTCTGCCTTCTATGTCATCACATATCCCCAATGTGTGTCCATCAGGTGAGACAATCACTAAAGCCTTTTTGAATATATTTTGCTTTTAACAATGGCTACAGTTAAAGGAGAAGGGAAAAAAACCGTATTTTCATTTCTTTATCATAAAAATCTTATTACATGTTCTTATTCACCAAAAAATGTTATCTTTTTCAAAAAGTGAGGAATTCCCAAGAGGCAGTTATTAGTTCTTTTCGAAGAATGGACATATATAGAATAAAGTAAATTTATTAGAAAATAAATGCTGAGGATGAAGAAAGGGAATCTGAATTTGTGGAAGAGCAACAGGAATCCAAGGAAGCATCACACAGAAAATAAGGCCAATTTCAAAAACTAAGGAAAGATCAAGAAAAAGAAAGCATATGTGGGCTTGACATAAGAACCTACAAAGAACCAGTAAATGAGATATTAGCAATTTTTGACCTATAATTACCTTGGAAGTGACGTGAAAGAGCTTTACATATAAGTTGTCAAACATGATGACCTTTGTTTAAACGTTGCCTTCAGAATCTACTAAATGTGTGGATTTGGGCAGAGCTATTAAGTTTGTTGAGCCTTAGTTTCCTAACCTTTAAAAATAGAAATCATGATACTATTTTGCATTGTTTCTGTGAGAATTGAATGATATAATGAGTACGCTTTGGCATATATTTATTATATCTATTCAAAATAGTTAAAACTTTTAAATAATACTTATTATCTACTAGGCAGTATTCTAAGCATTTTATGTGTGTTAATGAGAATCCCATGAGTGAGGTACTATATTTAGCATCATTTTAAATGTAAAGAAACTGAAGTAAAGAGAAATTAAAGTAACTGGCCCAAGGTCACAAATTTTTAAAGCAGCTTTGCCAGTGTTTGAGTCACAGTGTTGCATTTGTGTTCGTGAAATTAAACCCTGTGCCTTGTTGCTTCTCAAATTATGTTAGTCCCTGTTATATATATTTCTCCTTGAATAATTTATTTACAGAATTAATTGAATGGACTACCTCTAATTCTGTATGACTTACTATATCTTTTTTTTTCCATAGTGCTCCATTTGAGTTATTTCCAATAGATACTATCTTCCAAAACTCCCAGAATAAGGTGTACTTTTCTCTAACATCCTGAAGCAATGGTAGTATTACCAAAGTTGTCTCTGCTGGTTTTCTTGGTTGAATATATAGTTCCTGATTGTCCTTATTTCTATCCTACCTACTGTGTGTGAGACACTCACAAGCTGGGATGTACAGTATAAAAATTTGATGTCTGTAATCCCAGCACATTGGGAAGCCAAGACAGAAAGATTGTTTGAGACCAGGAGTTAGAAACTGTAGCATGCTAAGATTGTGTCTGTGAATGACCACTGTACTCAGCAAGATCCCATCTAAAAAATAAAAAAATAAAATAAACAGAAAAAAGAAAATAATTGGAACTATGACATAAACAACACATGTGAATGATTCAGCCTATTTTTAATTTTATGTAACTATTTTATTGTTTATTGATATATTAAATAATTTATCCATAAATACTACAAATGTACAAATCTACAAAATCTACAAATACTAAAAAGAGCTAGTTTCTTTATTCTTTCTTTTTCTTTCTCTTTCCTCTTTCTCTTCCTTCCTCTCTCTTCTTTCTTTTTTCTCTTTCTTTTCTTCCTTTCTTTCATGTTTCTTTTCTTATTTCTTTCTTCTCCTCTTTTTCTCTTTCTTTCTTCCTCTCTCTCTCTCTCTCTCTCTTTTCCTTTCTTTCTGAATTTTCTCCATTAAGAAAATATTTCTAAGCTGAAGAGATCTCCAATTTCTGAGGATATGAACAGTAGTACTATTCTTAACTTTACATCTTTATAGAAAATAAGAACAGCTTGTTTGTTATTTGTTTGTGTGTATTATAAGCATGGCCAGAGGCTTATCCTTACCAATTAGTAGCTGCAGCATATCCAGGCAAACAGATTGTAGAAAAATAAATAAACACAGTGAAAGCTTTTGTGTTGACAGACGGGAAGTACATGCCTACTAGGCTACTATGGTGTTTTCATTTCCCATTGTTGTAGTTCAAATCAGCATATATATATATATATATATATATATCAATGACTGGAAAAACAGGTCTAACTAGGTAAGTGGCAGTTAGCAAGTGTAAGAAGATAACAAGCAACATTAATGTTTCAACAAATATACTAGAACATTACTATCTCCAAGGCACCATTCTAGGTATGAGCAAAGGTCTTGGTCTCAAGGATCTTACATTCTAGGAGGAGAGTAAAATTAGATACCTTTAACAATCAAATAAATTGAATAAGTATAGACAGCAATACATGCTCTGAAGACAACAAAATAGGGCAAAGACATAGAAAGTGATGATTATGTTGTTAAACATGGTATTGCATGTATGATTTTCAGTGTCTCACGTGATCTGTGTGTTCGGTTGAATTTTCTACTTCTCCTTCCCACCCACCTCTTCTCTTATCTCCATCCACCAGGCTCCTTTCTATCCCTCAAACATGTCAGGCATTCTCCTCAATTAGGGTTGTGAACTGACTATCCCCTTTGCCTGGAAGCTCACTCATGTTTGGTATGAGGACTAAGATCTGATGTTTTTTATCTTGCCCAAATTCCTACCTAAGGGGTCTAGGAATTCTTGTTCTATAAGCCATAAATGCTCAACAGATGGGTTTTATTTGATCTTATATATTGTGACTTGCTTTTCAAACTGACTTTTCAATGGCATAACATTATGAGACAAGGAAAAAAATATTTAACCCCAAAATATATTTCCTTGCCATATCTTGAAATTGCCCTGCAATGTCTCTTGTGAGAAAAATCCACATTCTATAGAAAATCTCCTTCCCTCTTTGTTTTCCTTAATTTCATTTGCAGATCCAAGAGATAATCAACTAGGATCCAGGTACCCTTTTAGATCCCATTAGAAAAATTTTATAACCTGCTCTCTCTGAAGTCTGGTATCTGAGAGATTCCTCTGTACAATAAAACTTGGTTTCCACAGTCCTTTATCTTAACCTGAACATTCCTTTCCATTGATCCCAGGTCTTCACATAAACTCAACCAATTGTCAACCAAAAACCGTTTAAATTTACCCATAGCCTGGAAGCCCCCACATTGAGTTGTCCTGCCTTTCTGAACCAAACCAATGTATTTCTTAAATGTATTTGATTGATATCTCATGCCCCCTAAAATATATGTGTCTGGACCATCTTGGGTACCTATTGTCAGGACCTCCTGAGGGCTGTGTCACGTGCCATCGTCATTTATATTTGGCTCAGAATAAATATCTTCAATATATTTTACAGAGTTTGTTTTCATCAACAATAATCTGGTGCCCAATGGGGCCTCAGAAAAGGACCCCTAAGGAGTTGTTGGAAACCAGAGTTAAGGTCCCAGCCCATTGAAGCCTCAAGAAGTTCTAGCTTCTCCTCTGGTGGAATTAGTAAGTCCTCCTGAGCCCTGGACCTCCAGTTGGGGTTGATGGTCCTTGATTTATTCTGAACTGAGTTTTTTTCTCTCTCTTTTCTCCTAGGAAGTTGGTTAAAATCTTAATTTTAGTTTCACAAGTGTATTCAAAAAGGTCTTTCTCTATTACCTTTCTCTCAAAATTAATCTCTTAACTGGCTTGTCTGTGCACACTGTGCGTGAAGAACTGAACTGTTACTTTTTATAAGTAAATGAGAGACTGAGTTCCTCAGCTCCAAAAAGAAAGGGTATATTGCTACTCCCAGGGGAATTGTGCCCTTGGATGACGGGGGCCTCATGGGAGTGTCTGGGCAGTTGACCTCCCACAATGTGCAGTTGCCCTATAGGAAACTCCCCAACAAATATTAATTTTAAAAGGCTTGTCCAGGAAATGCATATAAATCTCATGCTTTTATTTTTTTGTGCTTATTGTTTATTTTTATGCCTGCCTAGTAGAATATACACCAGATGAGAGCAAAAATATTTCTCTATTTTATTTATGAGTGTATTTCAAATGCTTATAATTGTAGGTGGCCTATGCAGACTTTCAATTAGCTATGGGAGGTGAAAATAACCACTTAGTAATTGTAAAAAGAAGTCAATTCCAAAAAGAAAAGTGGATGAAACATGATATTGGGATTGAGAAATGAGATAGCTGTGGCCAAGTTATAGTTTTTCTTTAAGGTAAATGAGAATCTTCTGTAGAATGAAAGGGCAAAATGGAGAACATATTTAAAGGTGCTTGGAATGTAGAAAAATGTGAGTTGGAAAATGGATATGGAGATGGAACAGATGCAGAGAGGACCCATTACTCTATTAACAAAAAAGAGCATTCTATGTTCCTTTACTTCACACAGAAAAATTGTATTTGTCTGCTGAATACAGAATATGCAGAATGGTTCGAAAAAGTATGTAACTAGGTCAAGGAGTAATAAAATGGTAATGGCACAACTAGGCAATTTATTTTGGGAAAGTGTAGGAGTTTAATCCATCATATTTTATAGTGTAATTGGAATTATATTAAGGAACCTGAACATACTCATGCAAAAAATTTAGAGTTAACTGTTTTAAGGAGTAGATTCTTGTGACAAAATTTCACTGGTAGTAGTTCATCCATTCATCCATGCATTCATTCATTAATTCATCTAAAATATACATTTAGGATCTGATGTATTGCTTAATACTGCGCTAGACTCTGGATACAAAAACAAGTATCACACAGGCCCTATACTAACAGGACTCACATTTGTTTATGGGATGTATAAAAAGCAATTTCAATGTAATATACAATCATATAGGAACTTCTCTAAAAGTACAGAGCAGAAATATTTTGTTGTTGTTTTATATATATATATATATTTTTTAATTGCATTTTTAGGTTCTGGGTTACATGTAAAGAATATGCAGGATTGTTGCATAGGTATATACATGGCAATGTGGTTTGCTGCCTCCATCCCCATCACCATATCTGGCATTTCTCCATATGTTATCCTTCCCCAACTCCCTACCCCCCACTGTCCCTCCCCTAGTCCCCACCCATAGACCTCAGTGTGTGATGCTCCCCTCCCTGTGTCCATGTGTTCTCATTGTTCAACACCCACATATGAGTAAGAACATGTGTTGTTTGATTTTCTGTTCTTGTGTCAGTTTGTTGAGAACCATGGTTTCCAGGTTCATCCATGTCCCTACAAAGGACATGAACTCATCATTTTTTATGGCTGCATAGTATTCCATGGTGTATATGTGTCACATTTTCCCTGTCCAGTCTATCATTGATGGGCATTTGGGTTGGTTCCAAGCCTTTGCTATTGTAAATAGTGCTGCAGTGAACATACGTGTGCATGTGTCCTTATAATAGAATGATTTATAATCCTTTGGACATATACCCAGTAATGGGATTGCTGGGTCAAGTGGCATTTCTATTTCTAGGTCCTTGAGGAATCGCCACACTGTCTTCCACAATGGTTGAACTAATTTACACTTCCACCAACAGTGTAAAAGTGTTCCTATTTCTCCACATCCTCTCCAGCATTTGTTGTCTCCAGATTTTTTAATGATCGCCATTCTCACTGGCATGAGACGGTATCTCAATGTAGTTTTGATTTGCATTTCTCTAATGACCAGTGATGATGAGCATTTTTTCATATGTTTGTTGGCCTCATGTATGTCTTCTTTTGTAAAGTGTCTGTTCTATCCTTTGCCCACTTTTGAATGGCTTTTTTTCTTGTAAATCTGTTTTAGTTCTTTGCAGATTTTGGATATAAGTCCTTTGTCAGATGGGTAGGTTGCAAAAATTTTTTCCCATTCTGTTGGTTGCTGGTTCACTCTAATGATTGTTTCTTTTGCTGTGCAGAAGCCCTGGAGTTTAATTAGATCCCATTTGTCTATTTTGGCTTTTGTTGTCAATGCTTTTGGTGTTTTAGTCATGAAGTCCTTGCCTGTGCCTATGTCCTGACTGGTTATGCCTAGGTTTTCTTCTAAGGTTGTTATGGTGTTAGGGCTTATGTTTGAGTCTTAATCCATCTGGAGTTAATTTTAGTGTAAGGTGTCAGGAAGGGGTCCAGTTTCTGCTTTCTGCACATGGCTAGCCAGTTTTCCCAACACTATTTATTAAACAGGGACTCTTTTCCCCATTGCTTGTTTTTGTGAGGTTTGTCAAAGATCAGATGGTTGTAGATGTGTGGTGTTGCCTCTGAGGCCTCTGTTCTGTTCCTTTGGTCTATATCTCTTGTTTTGGTACCAGTACCATGCTGTTTTGATTACTGTAGGCTTGTAGTATAGTTTGAAGTCAGGTAGCATGATGCCTCCAGCTTTGTTCTTTTTGCTTAGAATTGACTTGGCTATGTGGGCTCTCTTTTGGTTCCATACGAAGTTTAAGGTGTTTTTTTTCCAGTTCTGTGAAGAAGGTCATTGGTAGCTTGATGGGGATAGCATTGAATCTATAAATTGTTGTTTTAGATGGAATATTAAAATAGGTGGCGATAAATAAGCTTGATATTAGAGTTTAAAATCCCACTTTAAGTGAAAAGTAGATTTATGTAGAAAGAATAGCATGTCAAAGTAAATTAAGTGAGAGTGTTTGACACATTTTAGAACAAGTAATCTATCTGTATTAGTCTGTTCCCATGCTGCCAATAAAGACATAACTGAGACTGGGTTATTTACCAACGAAAGAGGTTTAATTGACTCACAGTTCCACATAAATGGGGAGGCCTCACACACAAGGCAGAAGGCAAAGGAGGACCAAAGTCATCTCTTACATGGTGGAAGGCAAAAGAGCACGTGCAGGAAAACTCTCCTTTATAAAACCATCAAATCTTCTGAGACTTATTCACCATCATGAGAACTGCATGAGAAAGATCTGCTCCTATGATTCAATTATTTCTCACTGGGTACCTCCCATGACATGTGGGAATTATGGGAGCTACAATTCGAGTTTGGATGCAGACACAGCCAAACCATATCACCAGCACATTAGGGTAAAACATAAGAGGTGTTGCAGGTTGAATTGTGTCCTCCTGAAAAGACATATTAGACTTCTAACTAATCCCAATTACTTCAGAATGTGCTCTTTATGAAAACAGATTCTTTCCAGAGATAGGCAAATAAAAATGAGATTATTTGGGTGGAACCTAATCCAATATCACAGGTGTCCTTATTCAAAAGGAATTTTGCACACAGACATACTCATAGGGAGAACATCATATGGAGATGAGGGCAGATTGTAGTGATGCTACTACAAGTCAAAGAACACCAAAGATTGTTGATAAATCACCAGAAGCTAGGAGAAACGCATGGGAAAGATTCTCCTCCACAGTACGCAGCAAGGGGGGAAAACCATGCAGACGCCTTGATTTCAGACATCCAGCTTCCCAAATTGTGAAACAACAAAAAAATCCTGTTTTTTAAGTTACCCGGTTTGTGGTATTTCTTACATCATTCCTAGAGCTAATACAGGAGAAGGTTAAAGTTATAAAGGACAAAGATGCAAAGATATGGATAGACTAACTATCAACATTGTTAAAATATTAAGTGGTTAGATTTTAATGATTTGTAAGAACCACTGAAAATGGAAGCCAAATGATAAGTTTTTCATTTTACAAAAAAATTCTGGCAGCCTGGGAAGGATGCATGTAAGCCAGTTAAGATTAAAAATCAGAAAACTAGGGAAATGACTATTATAATTTAGCAAGAGGGAGCCAATGAGGAACTAAAATAGGGAAGAGTAGTTAGAATGAAAATGTAGTAATGTAAGAGATTAAGGAGACAATATGTATAAGATATAAATATTGATGATATATGAAGGAGAAGTCAAGGGAGAGATTAGACATGTCTTTGGCTTAGGGAAATGAGAAAGTGGTGGCACCAAGTTTATAGAAAGGCAATTCATGGTGTAAGGTAGAGGATGAAAATGAATTTTACCTAATGTTGCCATCAATGTACATGAACAATGCTGGCCAGCTTACAAATGAGCCTGTGGGTACTGTAGGTGAGTTATGAACTAGTTAAAAAGAGAAAAATAAAATTTTATAAATATTATTGTTTGTGTAATATGAAGGATGGAAGAGAAAGGATACAGACTAAAAGTTGTATGTATCCAGGAGTTGGGGATATGGGAAAGGGCATTAGGGAGAGTTATTTCTGGGATCCTTACAGTAGTTCAGGCATGAGGTAATGAGCTTCAAATAAGTAAATACAAGCAATAATGACTCTTTGCAATAACATAAGAAGGTTATTTTTATCTAAAATGCAAGGTATGCTGGAAGCAGTACAGAAGAATAACTGCTTTAATAGTAGATCTCACCTGGCCATGACCTTCTAAGCAATAAGTTTTATTTATATTTTCAAGCCATGTTTACTATGTAAATAAATATAAAAATGCTAAGAAGAATTAGCTTCCATATTTTTTTTCTAATGTGAAGGTATGAACTCTTTTTTTGTAAATTTTTTATTCATACACATAAAGATAAAAAAGCTGTCTAAAAGTTCTTATATTATGCAGAGTAAGATGCAAAGTGAGAAATACTTGACCCATACCACCTACTGTTCCAGTGTGATAGAAAAAATCATGCACCAGAATGTTGCAAGAGAAGTATTATTAGTATACTGCCTTGCAGGGAAAAAAAAAGGAAACTAAAGCAAAATGAATAAATATTTTTGTAGAATTTATGCTTAATTTATGCTTAGAAATATTATTGATTTATCATGCTTGTGACTGATACTGAAGTTTCATTATAATCACAAGAAACTTACTAGTGTAACAAATGGAAACAAAACCACAACATGCATACCAAATTTTAAAAAGATGAAGAACAGTAAGTAAAGATTGTGACATTTTGAATCAGAAGGACCTGGATTAAAAACCAATTTTTAGCATTATTACCTGTGTGCTTTTGAAGCTTATATCACAGATGAACTTATATCACAGATGAAAGATGGTGGACAAGAGATTAGCCACCACCATACTGAGTTTACAAAGATAGGTTATGAAAGTATAAAGACTCCAGCAAACATGTTTGGTGATGAATTGCAAAAATGGCCTTAATTTTACCCATCTTCCCATATCCATGCCTTTTGGTACTATGCTCCAATATACTATACTATACTATACTATACTATACTATACTATACTATGATATAATATAATAATGGAGAACTGGAAGCTCATTCTACATTATTTACTTTACCCAATGGGGTATTAGCAAATCTAACACCAGAGACATTTGAAAAATGACCCGCATATTTCTGTTTTCATTCTTGTACTCATTCCATTTCCATGAGAACGTGTACAGAATAGCCTACAAGAGGAACATGAGAAAGATACATGAAGAAAAACAAAACCATCCTAGACCCGCCCACAGCCAGCCAACTACACACATATTAGAAAACTTAGCCAATAACAGCAGGGCCACCTTCAAGACTCAACTGACCACAGATGCATGAAGGAGCCCAGCCAAAACTAGGGGAACTGCCTGCCAATCCATAGACATGTAATAAATAATAAATGATGTTTGCTTTCAGCTACTAAATTTCTTGGCAGTTGGTTACACAGCAGTATTGTAGTAATAGATAATTTAATACATCAATGAAGAGATAATATTGAGAATAGAAAGGAGAAATGATGGCTCAAATGAGGCATAACTGAGGAGGAAATCTTTACCAAATCTAAAATTCACTGCATACAATGAAGTCCTCAGAATTTAGGAAACTTAACCCCTGGTTTTGCATGCCTACTATGGAATAGAAATAACTCTCAATTATCTGTAAGTCAGTGTAAATGATTCCTTACATGCAGATTTCACGTCTTAAAACTGCTCTCACAGAAACTCACAGACTGATAGAGCCTAAGTAGTCGATCAATAAATACTCTTTAAAAATATGATGGAAAGGAAGCTGTTTCACAGGTTCACACAACCAATCATACTAATAGAGCAAACTCAAGTCCAGATATCAGAATGTAAATATTGCCTTCATATGTTTTTTTTCTTTCATTTTTTTTTTTTTTGGAAACAGAGTCTGGCTCTGTTGCCAGGCTGGAGTGCAGTAGCATGATCTGGGCTCACTGCAACCTCCACCTCCCAGGTTCAAGCGATTCTCCTGACTCAGCCTCCTGAGTAGCTGGGATTACAGGCGCCCACCACCATGCCTAAGTTTTGTATTTTTAGTAGAGATGAAGTTTTGCCGTGTTGGTCAGGATGTTCTGGATCTCTTGACCTTGTGATCTGCTCGCCTCAGCCTCCCAAAGTGCTGGGATTATAGGCCTGAGCCATTGCTCACGGCCCATATGTTTTCTTTACAAATATGTTACTACTATAATTTTATAATTATTTCTTAATTATAAGGTTAACGTATATTAATTGCAAAAAATACACCAGAAAAGAAATACGTTTTGTGCAACTAGACTGAGGGCAGACGAGTTGCACCTAACTGGTTTGTTCTAGAGCCAGAACAGTAGAATGATATTTTCAGTGTATTAAAAAAGTCAGGATAGCATATGCAAATTGGTTTAATTATTACTTAACACTGAAAGAGAAATAAATATATTTTAATATAAAGAATGCCTGACAGATTTTTAATAGTCAGTTATTATTTCTGAAAGAACATCTAAATGATTTTTTCGAAGTTACAAATATTCTGCACCCAGAAGATTGGAGAGAAGTGTCAAAATAATTATATTTCACACTTAGACTTATGCAATTAAATTGGTAAATATGTGTGCAATTTAAAATATGCAGTGGACATGAGTAATACAAAATAGGAGCAACTTAATTAAGTCAAGATATATATAAAATACCAGATAAAAATTGTGTAGAAAGTGGAGCAAGGAAATCAGAATTAGAGCTAAGATCTAGTTATCATTTGGTATCATATAGATCAGGGGCCCCAAACCCCCAGGTTGTGGACTAGTATCCATTCGTGACCTGTTAGAAACTGGGCCCACACAGCGGAGATGAGTGGCAGGCCTGCAGGCATTACCACCTGAGCTCTGTCTCCTGTCAGATCAGAGGCTGCATTAGATTTTTATAAGAGAGTGAACTCTATTATGAATTGTACACATGAGGGGTCTACGTAGTGTGCTCCTTGTGAGACTCTAACTAGTGCCTGAGGTGGAACAGTTTCAACCCAAAACCATCTCCTGCATCTCAGCCCCACTCTTGGGTCTATGGAAAAACTGTCTTCCACAAAACAGGACTCTGGTGCCAAAAAGGTTGGGGACCACTGATAAAGATGACTAATTTTCTTCTTATCTATGTGAATTAAAATGTAAACATAATCTTGAAATATAAAAGAATTAGAATGTATAATATCTAGACCAGTAACAAGAATAAAGGGCATGGGGTATAGTTCAGTAAAAACAAAACCAAAACCACAAGGAAAAGAATAGTAATTGTAGTCATGATATTAAACGATTCTAAAAACTAAGTATGTCAGTAATCAATACATATACATGGAATAAGTTTACACAATGAAAAACAAATAGTCTCAAATGGGATATAAAATAATCAATTCTAAAATATTTGTAAATATAGTAACTCAAAATATATAATAATTCAAAATATATAATGACTCACAATAATGGAAAAGAAAAGCTACATTGGGCAAATACCAACCAGGCTTAGCTGCTGTGCTATACAAATACATCTTTGAAGATGTAATTAAGGATGAAATATCCTCGTTAGGGACATAATTTTAAAATAAACTACTTACCAGAAGAGTATCACAATTCAGATCTAGTTATCTAACAGCTGAAACTCAAAATTAAAAACAAAGACACAATTACTCATAGATTTTTATAAATCTATAGTCAGAGATGGATTTTAACATCCATCCTTCAGAAATTAACATAAATATTATAATCAATAATAGTTCTATTTTGTAAATATATAGATTCTTATATTCAACAGTTACAGCACATATTTATATCTATGTTTAAATTCCTATCTTTATATCTATATATACATTCCATTCAATTCAAGGACACATAGACGTTTTATTAGAATTAACAGCATACAAACCCACTTAAATAAAATGGGTAATACCTTAGAAAGATAACTAACTTGCAAATTTGACTCAAGAAACAAAGGAAAACCAAAAAAAGGCTATAATAACTAAAGGAATTAAAAACGTAAACTAAAATTTAGCACAAGTTGCCCCTCACACACCTACAAGCATCAGGCACAAATTGTTTTCCAGGCAATTTTATACAAATCATGAAGAATCTGATAACCTTCTTCTTACACAATTGTTCCAAAGGATAAAAATAGAAGGAATATTCTCCAACACACTACTTCATCCAACTAGCATAATTTTGTATGAAAGGAAGACATAAATAATAAAAGAAAGTAACGTTATCAACTAATTTTACTTACAAATGAGATGTCAATATGCCACACAATATTTTATCTAGTTAAGTCACAATAATGCAAAAGTTATTCTAGGATCATAAGAATGTGTTACTTCTACTCTAATCCCTAGAATCCTGTTCTCTATCTACCAACATGAAAGAAATACTATAAACAGATATGTTAGCATTGAACTTAACTTTTTACATGATGCTATGAATTGTTTCCTGTGTAGTCACAATTTGGAAGAGTTTGGCTATAAAGACTAGTTTTAATTATTATACAATATTATTCAATAGCTTTTTAAAGCATCTCTCTATAAATGTTTAAATCTATCCTCAAAATAATCGTATAGTAAATAAAATGATGATATTGAGAATCAGAAAAATTAATTGGAAAAAATGGCTTTAATGAGCTACTCTATGTGAATTACCTAAACCTCCTAAGTAGCAGAATGATCTTGAAATGCTTGATTTAGGTTTTAGATTTACATTTTCCCTTTAGCATACTCACCCATTCATATCTTGGGTGGTTTCAGATTATGCGATATCACTGCCTGGTACTGTTTCATGAATACATATTAACACATATTTACTAAAGTGAAGTTCTAGAGGCAGAGTTTCAATAATAAGAACATTATACCTTCAATGTTATGAGTATGCTAATTTTGCTGTAAAAAACCAAGAAAATCTAATTTTATTTTTAAAATAAATACCCAAAACAAATCTGATGAATCACGTAAATACAACTGGATAACTAGCAGAATATTTTGCACAGTAAGGATACCTCCTGAGACTGAGGTTCACATTCTTATGTAATTCATGCTATAAATTCTAGGTACCATACTGCATTAAGTCACTGCAAAAAGAAGATCAGGTTATGAGTTTTAAGCAGATGTACGTTAATCTCTGCTCTGCATGCACCAATGTTACATTTCTGAATAATAAATAATTTGATATGATGTCACCACAAATATTGTCTGTTCGGAGTAATTAGTCTTTAACCTCTCTCTGAATAAGAAGAAAAACTCAGGCAATATAACTCAAACTTATTAGGCATGAAATAGCATGTTTAAGAAATGAAATATTTGCAGAAATATATAAACCCGTGAATACATTCACATTTTAGCATACTACACATATAATGATATAAAAAGTTATTTTGTCACTATATATGCTCACTTTACAGTGCATGATCTTTATTCTGGGTCTGTATTACAGAGATGTTAGCACACTTGCCACAATGGTTATGAAGTCACCAGTTGCATATTATGTAACTGAATGTTCCTCTCTGAATGTTATGACTTACTCTTATTTTCTGTACTCTAGTCGTATTCAATCAGTTTCTCTCTCTCTTGCTCCTTCTCTTCCTATTTATATCCTTCTGTATTAGATGCTGTTAGTGCTCAACATTATTCATGATTTTTTTTTACGTTTCCCTAGCAGCTTTGCTCTAAGATGTGTCTAGTTCTTGCAATGGATTGTGTAGCAGTGATATATTGTACCTTCAGATCAGGGGTGTCTGCTTTGCTTCTCCCATGCTGTCTTCCTCCATCTGCTAATTGAATTTCCTTGAATTCAGAAGATGATGGGTCTACATAATGAAAGTAGTCTTATTGTTTATTCACCAATTCAAAGAGAGATACTCAGGACAGTTGCCCAGAATACCTTGACAACCTGCCTAGGACTACAAAGTGAATGACAAATAAACTTTTTGAGTTAAGACAGTGAGATTTTGATTTTTTTTTAATTTTAACTATAGAAAATTACCCACTTATTAATATTCCTTTCTCTCACCTTTAACCTGATCTTTATTGGATACCCTATATCATGCATTATGCAATGCATCAGAGACACAGAGATTAGATTCAGTTCCTTTCCTCAAGCAACTTGCAAGGTCATATTGAATAAAAATGACTAAGCTAACCATTACAATGCATTTTGATTAATGCAAATGTGGAAATATCCCCATGGTCTCTGTAGCAAGAAGGACTCTACGGGAGGCACCCTAGGAAAAGTGATGCTTGATCACAACATAAAGAGTAAGGATGATTTATACAGAAGGCATAGAAAAACCTAGGCATTCTGAACCTTAAGAAATAACAAGTGTTCCTCAGGCTTCCAACTGGGAGACCTCAGGGTTTTGATTTCTTCAGGAAGTTTGAACAGGTAAGTAACCTAGACACCATTTTTGATTCACCAGTTGTTTAACTCTAATACTAACGGTCAAGGAATAGTCTGGTCCCTTTGTTTTTATCTTCTTTTAATTCAACTTTTATTTTAGATTCAGGGAGTGCATGTGAAAGTTTGTTACTTCAATATATTGCATGACACTGAGGTCTGGGGTACAACTAATCCCATCACCCAGGTACGGAGCACAGTAGCC
The DNA here is from genome assembly GCA_963573385.1 of Cacajao melanocephalus. Classification (NCBI taxonomy): domain Eukaryota; kingdom Metazoa; phylum Chordata; class Mammalia; order Primates; family Pitheciidae; genus Cacajao; species Cacajao melanocephalus. The sequence goes on from CAUYLG010036224.1 coordinate 31,628, forward strand.
AATACCCTTCAACCCTTGCCCCCTTCCTCCTTCTTCCCTCTAGTACTCCCCAATTTTTATTTTTCCCGTCTTTATGTCCATGAGTCCCAATGTTTTGCTCCCACTTAAAAGTAAGAACATGGATTATTTGGATCTCTTTGAATTTCCTTGCAGTAAAATGTTTTAATTTTTTATCTGTCGTTTGTGGGTTTACATTTTGGTTAGGGATCATTGCTTAAGAGCTAGTGTGATTCTTTGGTGTTGTCACTACATTCAGATTTTCCATGGTCTCAGCATTTTTGTGTTGGAGAATAATCGAATTGATATTTATAATGTGCTGAATACTGAAAGATGGCATAGTATGTAAATGGCAGACTGCAAGAAACAGAATTCTCTTGTATAAATAAAATCATTAAATGCTCTAGAGAAGAACTGAGGTATTAACTAAGGCAACAAGAACTTTAATTTAATTATGTCTTAAAGAATGAGTTTTAGCATGGACATAGAAAGAAACTATAAAATATAAATGTAAGGATCAGAAGCTAACTGGAAGAATTTTAGAGATTTCTGAGGGATGTTTTATCCTGGAAGGTAAGTTTCTCTGTTATAGTGTTAACAGGGTCTGCTTGCTGTATGGACAAAATTGAAGGGAAGAAATTAAGGAAATGTTTCTTGAGTGTAGGTCATGGCTTTTGCTCTTTAAACAAACATTTATTGAGCTTTATTTTCATACTGCATCTCATCTGAAAGTAATGGCAATCCTATACAGAATGTATTTAATTTTGCTAATTTTAAGAGAGCATTCAGGGAAGTTAAGTGACTTTGCCAAAGTTGCACTACAAGGCCAGTTTAAGACAAAATCAGAACTAAATTGTCTAAATCCAGTGCACTTTTCATGATAAATTGTGACAACTGAAGATATTAGGGGATTTCATGCTCATGTTTCTGAGAGTACAAACTGCAATTTAAAGGAGGACCACAGACATCTGGGGAATTTATTCTGTATGAGTTCCTATTTCTATACTGGGATGTTCAGCATCTGAACCATGAACAAATGGGTGGTGTTTAATTGGCTGTCATTTTTCTAACCTTCATCTCTACAAAAATCCTGCATGTAAATGTCAGTCTCTATGATAAGAGAAACCAAAGGACAGAGTTTTTGTCTGCACTGGAGCCAGAATTTTAGAAAGCTTTATGGACCTAGGGATTGGAAATAATGCAGAGGCTCAGGGAGGAGAGTAACGTTCTGAAACAAAGTCAGAGACATCTGATCCAATCTCTCCTTTCTACCTGAAGATTCTAGTCTGGAATATTTTTTTCACTGGAGCTATAGGGGATGACTCTATTTTAAAAATAAAGCCTCCTTTATACAGACTTATTACAGACTTTTGCAATTCCAGCCTTCCATTTTGTCTGTGCTTCTCTACTCCCACACTTAATTTTCTTATTGAAATTTGAGAACCCTTCTAAAATTATGACAGTTCTTCCAGTCTCATCAAGTCAAAGTAGGCAAAGAAGGATGTATTGGATATGAGAAAGGAAGACAATGGCAAAATTCAGGAACTAAACTTTAGCAATTTAGAAATGCAAACAAATTTAGTCTCTACAGCATTCAAATTAAATTATACTTCTAATGTGACTTTTTCATTACTATAAAAAGTAGTTTAATGGACTTATTTAAGTATTTAGAGTGGAAGTAGGAGTGATATTAATGAATTAAATATGAACTTTTGCTTAAAATGAATTCATTCTTCAAAATGATTCTTAGTATTTTTATAAAGTATTACACTTAGATAACTAAAATGAGCATGGGCCAGGTCTTAATGTGCTTATAGGCTAATAACATAAGTCTGTAAATTACTTGTAAATGGTGAAGAGAGACTACAGGAAACTCATCCGTTTAATTATAGCACCAGATAATATCTGAGAAACATCAATTTAATGTTTTCTCATGATTTCACTACCTATTAACTGTCACTTTGAGATCAGTACACGTTTCGCTAAATGGAACTATTATTTAAATCTGTGAATTACAAAACAAAGACACAATGAACAAGGTTCTTAGATGTTTCATTCGCTATTTTGCAATAGATTACAAAATATTATAACAGGTATGATGGGTAATATTTTATTTGTTTTGATGTGGATTTATTAATCATACCACTACAGGACTAATGCAACAATAATATCGTGGTTTTAAGGAGGAATTAAAGCTTTCACAGAATGACAAACAGAAATAAAAATTTTATATATGGAAAGCACAGAAAAATATGAAGGAAAAGGCTACATATAACTTTAATTTTTACATGTTAGTCACTGCAGATATTATCAAATGAAGAACTAAACCAAGAGAGGCATGTTCCCATGAGTTCTAAATATTACTCTAGTATTATTTAGTGTCTATTTTAGTTAAAAGTAATCTCATAAAGATTAAAGTTCAATTTTAGTTTTCAATTTATTTCTTTTTGTTTATAAAAATAAATACTACTACCACTTTTTCGAGTAATAGAAAAAGACTAGAATTATAAAGCTGTGTTGGAAAATGAGCTTTTCTCTAACAAACTACACAACTTTAGACAAGTACTTCGTCCTCTTCAGATGTAAATGTTTACAGCCTTAAAATTGAGATAGGATTTTAATGTTTCCAATCTTGAATTATGGCTTAAAATTATAAGCCATATTTATAAAATTGAAAATTAAAATACAGTGTGGTTAGTTCTTTGCCTGACACATTCTACATAGGCAATACCACATATTAATTAATTTCATGTTTTATAGGTAAGACCCATATATATTTATATATTTATATATAATTATATATGTAATTATCCTTTTATAAGGCTTAAGACTACAGTATATATGGATATGTATTAAACTGCTTTTCAGTAGTAATATCCACATGCCTGCATGATTGAAACATAAAAGAAAATAAAAGGAACAAGCTATAGCAAAAAAAATAAATAAATAAAATCTGAAATCATAAAACTCCTAGAAGAAAACACAGGGGAAAACTCCCTGGTATTGAACTTGACAATGATTTAATTGAAGTTGACACCAAAAGCACAGGCAACAAAAGCAAAAATAAGCAAGTGAGACTACCTCCAACTAAAATGTTTCTGCACATCAAAGGAAACAATCAAAATGAAAAAGCAACCTACATACTGGAAAAATATTTGTAGAACATACCTGATAAGGGGCTAATATCCAAAATATATAAAGAATGCATACAACTAAATAACTAAAAAACAAATAACTTGATTACAAAATTAATAAAGAACCTGAACAGACATTTTTTAAAGAAGACATAGAAATTGCCATATATATGAAAAGATGCTCAACATCACTAGTCATCAGGGAAATGCCTATCAAAACCACAATGAGATATCACCTCACATCTGTAAAAATGTCTGTTATCAAAAAGACAATATATAAGTTTGGTGAGGAGGTAAAGAAAAGGGAAACATTTTACACTGTTGGTGGGAATGTAAATTGTTATAGCCATTATGGAAAACACTTTGGAGGTTCCTCAAAAGTTTTAAAATATAACTACCAGTGGGATCCAGTAATCTCACTTGTGGATATGTATATACAAACTGAAAGCAGTATCTGGGTGAGGGATCCAATTCCCATTTTAACTATAGCATGATTCACAATAGCCAAAGTATAAGCCCAACTGTACTTATTTATATATAGATATATATGTACACACACTACATACTCTGTGTGTATATGTATGTGTGTGTGTGTGTGTGTGTGTGTGTGTGTGTGTGTGTGTGTATAAAATACAGGAAAGAAACAATAGTTTTCTTTGAGTTTCAATCATATAATTATTTTTTAAGATGGAGTACAACTCCAATTCAAACAACAACAAAATTGCAGAAAAACAAGAGAACACATATTTCATTTGCTATGCTTCTTATTTTCAGCAAAATAGCATTCCAAATAGTAAAATAATGTATTTTGTTAATAAGATATTTTATATATATATATATACACACACACACACACACGCACACACACGCACGCACACACACACATACACATATACACAGTATGGAATATTATTCAGCCTGAATAAGAAGGAAATCTTGCCATTTGCATCAACACGGAAGAACTTGGAGGATATTATGCTAAGTAAAATAAATCAGGCACAGAAAGATAAATACTGCATAACCTCTCCTATATTTGGAATCTAAAAAATATCAGACTCATAGTAACAAAGAGTAGAATGGTTAGCAGGGCCTAGGGGGTGGAGTAAATATTGGTCAAAGAGTACAAACTTTTAGCTATAAGATAAATAAGTTCTAATGTACGGTATTGTGACCATCATTAATAATAATGTATACTTGAAATTTACTAAGAGTAGATCTTAAATATTCTCGCCACATGCACACAGAATAACAAAAGTGGTAACTTTAGGACATATGGATATGTTAATTAGCTTGATTTCGCTGATCTTCTCACAATGTATACATATATCAAAATGTTCGTTTGATACCCCTTAAATATATGCAATTTTGATTTGTCAACTGTAACTCAGTAAAACTGGGATAAACAAGAGTATCACTTTAACTCCTTTTATCTATACAAGATTGTTGTAATGGCTTCTATTTGGTTAGGTATTATGCTGTCGATCTGTTGGTTTAATGTTGATAGTGTTTATCATGAAATACAATACTGATGGTAGCCCTCATCTGAAAGTCCAAAATGCCCCCAAAATCTGACACTTTTTAAGTGTCAATATAACATCACAAATAGAAAATTACGCACCTGACCTCATGAAATAGGTTGTAGTCAAAACTTTGTTACTTGCCCAAAATTATTAAAAACAGTGCATTACTTTCAGGCTCTACATAGGATGGTATACATGAAACATACATGAATTCCGTGTTTGGCCATGGGTCCCAGTCCCTAGATATCTCATTATGTTATGTACAATCATTCTGAAATCTGAAAAAGTCTGAAATGTGAAATGCTTCTGGTCCCAAGCATTTCGAATAGGAGATTCTGAACCTGTAATACTATTTTGCTTTTCTGAATCGATATGGCTTAGATTAGGCAAGAAGAAAGTATAAAGAACCCTATCTAGAGAAATAGACATAGAAGAATTTTAAAGAATTTTGTCCACATATTTTCCAATTCTGCTTCGAGTGTCTATAATAATCCAGTATTCCTTTGCTACACTAGATGTCTGCAGATGTATCCCTAAGAAGCATATTTTACGGTTTCTTCCCCAAATGCAAATGGGTTAGTAAATGTTTTCACATCTCATTGTCTCAGTCTGAACACCCTTACTTCAATGTCTCTACTCCACCATTATCACCAGGATGTCTTCCCTTAGTAAAAGTTCCAATCTAGGTTTTGTGCCTCTGTCATCACTGCTGCCTTGGCATCTGCTTTATACTACTACTTTGATTGAAATATTCTTTTGTTTGCCTGTATCTCTCACTAGATTGTGATCCTTTTTAACTCTGCCTTTTTATGCATTGTTACGTGCAGGTATCAGTCAGCATCTGACAGGGTGGTTGTTTCATAAGTGTGTGTTGAATGAACGAAATGGATAATTTAAAGAAAGAAAATACGGAATTCATGTTACTCAGACCCTAAGCAGGCGACTATATGTCTCTGAATGATTCACTATGATAAAAGCTAACATCAACAAATCACTTATGATGTTTTGTCATTGTGCCTAATAATTTATGAGCATTCTTTATTTATTCCTATAGACTGAGTAATACTAATATTTCCAGTGTTACATTAAAGACAAATAAAATTACGTGTAGCAATATTAAATAAGTAGCCCAAGACTGCACTGCTGTTTAGATCCCAAGGTAATTTGGCATGAAAATGTGTGCCATTCCTATCATGTCATGATGGTTTTCTTATTTAATTGAAGCTCTATAAATTCTATGTATATAATTTAAGCATATTTATAAAACAGAAAAGAAACAATAGTTTTCTTCTCTTTTGACTCATATAATGATTTTTTAAGATGGAGTACTACTCCAATTCAAACAACAACAACATAATTGCAGAAAAAGAAGAGAAGGACTTCAACCACATATTTCATTTGCTGTGCTTTTTATTTTCAGCAAAACAGCATTCCAAAAAGTAAAATAGTGTATTTTGTTAATAAGATATTATGGATAGTGATCAGCCTAAAAGGGTCATTGGTAGATTTCAAGTTATGAAAAAATAGAATCGCTGTGTGACCAACTAACACTAGATACTAAACAGAGAATAATTTGTATGTGGTGATTATAAAGGTTTATCTGAATCTTGTAATACTTTAGGATATTCACAGTGACAATACTTTTTGTTGGAATGTCATAAAGGTAAAAGGTAAACTGAATTTTTTTTTTTAGCTTTTAAAATTTAAGTAACCTGCTCTTACTAACTTCACCTTTTAAAAATGCCCCAAACTCTGGATCTTCTTAATTGTTTAAACAATGCACACATACACACACACACACACACACACACGCACACACACACAAACACACAGATACACACACATACAGATACTACATACATCTTTATCACATTTCAAAAATATATAGTTATTTGGAAAGAAGACATATTATCTTTGACACATTTTCAATCTTATTGAGCAGTACTCAGAGAGCAAAATCCACAGGCATTTGTCCTCAATGCAATCATTTGTAACCTGTTTGGGTAATTGAACTGTCAGCTCTGCCCCAGTCAGAATCCCCTAGCCATTAGACATTTGTTTGCTTTGTAGTAGTCAATGCTTCCATTTCAGTATACTTTGTTAGTGCAAAGAATACCGCCTCAAAACTATCATTAAGGAGAAAAAATACCCAGTGGTACACAGGAGAGTACACTGCCAAAATAATGTATATGTAATTGGAATAAGTACTCTGTCACCAAATCCGACATGTCAGTGTAATTTCTTTTACCAGAAAGCTGAAGCATGACTTCCATATGCTTCAATTGTCTTGGTCAAGCATAAATATTTTAAATATTAATTTTGTAATGTGTAGTATATTGATATTTTATAACCTGATTCGTTCCAGAATAGTTCCAACACATATTCACATTTGGATAAAAATATATTGCATTTGTGCAATTCTAAGAACTGCTTCTGCTTCTTTGGATGGCAGATGTGCCCTTAAAAAACAACTAACCATATTCCATATAAATGCATGTTGTTTTTTGACACATGATTTACAAATGAGTTCTGGGTTCACTTTGACCATGGCTAATGTAGGCAGGCCAAGATGTCAATAACTTTTGAGAGCACATACAGCTAATATTATTTCAGGTAGACCAAGAAGAGAATCTCAGGTTCAAAGCAGAAAGGCAACAATACAGTTGAACATTCTATACTTCCATCAATCTGTAGGTAACAAGAATTAAACTGAAATTTATTACAGAAAAAAAGCTTATCTTCCACAGTTTTGGGGAAAAGCTGCTCTTTGTGCAACCTCTATCCCTCTTAGATGCTTGCTAGACATTATATATTTAAGTTTTTTGTTGAAAATTGCTGAGGTTCCAAAGACATGGTTTGATTTCAACAGAAGAATTAAGCAAAGCAAATGAAACACAGCCTGCTTCTGTAATTGAGAGAAATTATCTTACTATTTGTGACCCTCTACAGGAAAATTAAAAGAGAATTTCCTGCTTTTTGATTACACATATTTGACTGCTCAGTTCAGTCTTCAGTGAACAGGTAATAAAATATGGTACTTGAAATAACTTGGTTTCTCTATCTACTTATTTAACATTTATAGATTAGAGGACTTATATGTATGTTGAACCCTAAATAATATTTTAGGCACCCTGGGGCCTAAACATAAATGACATAATTTTTAGATTATCAGAAAGTGACTATTTCCATCCTCACCACTAAATCTACCATAGTTCATTGGGGTCCTATATCCTCAAATTGTAAGGGTAATATTTTGATAACTTAAAATCCAAACTAGTTTCAAGATTTACCCTGCTATTGATGATTTTTACATAATAGCAGGGGATAAGGAATCCATGAGCAGGTTTTGGAAAGTACAAATTAAAAATGAGAATTTCTAGGATTGAGCCTTCTTCATTTGAAGGTGAAAACACAAAACCTGACTTTCATTATTTTCAGTGAAATGTGACTGTAATCAGAGATGGATGCAGGCCCTCCCCAAAGACTTGGTCCTGGGCTGCATTAGACAGTAAGTCCTTGTTTTGAGTAACTAGGAGTTAAAAATTTGGAAGCATTCAGTAAAGTGAAAGAAAGTACTAACCCAAGAAGGCAGATATATTTCTTCTGGGCTTTCCGAAATACTAAATGACTTTTTAATTCATTCCTTAATATAGTAGATAGTAGAGATCAAGATGGATGCATAGAAACAGCAACCTTCTAGTTTCAATTGAGGACTGAGGAAGGGGATGATAGGCCTCAAATAAGACTTAATTCTAAAGTCTGAGAAAGAAGGAATTCAAGGATGTTCACAAAAAAAAAAGTGTTTGTACAAGCATGGCTTGGGAGAATGAAGGGGTAAAGAAGATACATATCAGTGCATGGGAGACCAGGTAATTACCCCCAAATAATTCCAGAGTCAATTGGTAAGGTCAATGCAGAGATGTTTTAAAATCTTCAACAAATATTTTCTGTAAAAGAGCAGCAAAATCAGAAACAAGAGCCATATAGTTAAGTAGGATCTAAAGCAGAAGTTAGCTGTGTAAGTGGGAATCAGATGTCAACAGGACGAGCTCATTAGTTTCAATCACAAGACAGACAAGTCAGAAAGACCAGTATGGTAGGAGTGAGCATGCCCTGAGGTATGTCTGTCTGCCTATTTGCTGTAGATGCAGACACTGTCACACACTGTGGTATATAAGGAATGTATTGTTTCAGATTGTAACGTAATATATGTTCCTTTGCTAAAATTTGCTGAACTCTGAAGACTAACTCTCGACACCCAGAGGTTATCATTGTTTGTAATTACAAGGCTTCCCTTCCTTCTGGTGCATCCTGTTTTACAATGGTAGACCATGCCTTACATAAAAATTTGGTCACTTTCCTCACTTAACATAACCAGTGGTTTCTTATATACATAATAGAATTTCAGCACTATGCAAGAAAGGTTCATTTTTCAGCCTATGAAGGCATTTTTCTCTCTTTCCAGTAATATCTCTGAAAATCTCATGGTTTGTGACGTTAATCAATCTTCAGCTAACCAATTCACATCAAGGAAAAATATCAGGATCAAAAAACTTTTCACTTTAAAAATTAAGTTTCTGGATAAAAGCAAGGAGGAGAAAGTTAGCAAAAAAAGAAACCATACTCTTTTACTTTTACTTTTGGTTTGATATACTTGTTTGTCACTGAACCCAGGTTTGGCGCAGATCTGCCTAGAGTAACTCATCAGTGGTGTGAATCCTATGGTATCCTACAACTTTTCAGATCTTTGCTACCCAAACTCCAACCCACCCAAATATAAGAAAATAAACAAAACATTTATTTGAAAATTAAAATGTATTAAAATATATATGCATTTGTTTACATATAATATTTAAGCAGCTGTGTATTGACTTCCATACGTAATCTTTGTCTTCTATTAATTTAAAAGATATATTTTTCAGTTGTGTTATTTTCAATCAAGGACACAGTCTACTTCTTTTACTTACAGTGTAATGAGTTTATGAGAATCCTACATAAAGCATAATTCTCAGCAGTTAGCCTCGTTGCTGATGCTCTATTATTAACTCCTACCTATGCTTGCTAAAGGCATGTGCCAAGCTCTTAGGCACCATTTAAAGAATAATCACCCAAAACTCATAATTTGTTGCCTTCAACCTAGATGGTTTATACGTAAAATCTAGACAGTATCAAGTACTTTGCATTGTATTATTATTAATAATAATTTTGATGCTAATATTAATATAATACATTCAATTGACCCCTTTGGGAAATGCTATTTGCATTCTTTTAAACAACACTGGTATTAAAAAGATAGTTGGAACAATAGGAACATGGAAACTTAGACCAATTTTTATGCAGGTCTATAAGAACTATAATGAACTTATCTTCTCAAGAATTTATGGTTTAACTGCCTAGATCTACCTTTGAGAAAAGTGATATTCTCCTGTGCTACTCAAGAGCATAGATGAGTTTTGGGATGCCAAAACTTTCATTAAAATTTTATGTAACCATTCTCTAGAGCTTGGAACTTGCATAATACCTTATCTAATGAATTATGCATGTCAGTTTCTATACTCACCCTATTTTTATGTTTAGGCTTTGAGCATATTTATAGCAGGATTCTCATAAACTCATTATGCTGTAAATATATTAAAAGAAGTAGACTGTGTCCTTGATTGAAATTAACAAAAAAGTTCTGGGGAGGGTCAAATTTACGTGCATTAGTATGTAACCAAAATCTCCCAATGGTGACTTACCATCAAAATTTGAAGTCATTCAATGATATAATCAAAAGATTTACTGTAATCTCCAGTATGTATCACATAGCCCCCAAATACTGTAAATTAAAGTTTGGGATCTACAGACTAAATTCATAAAGTTTAAACATTACACGTATTAAATAGGAAAGCAGTCTTTAATCTTCAGAACCAGAATCAAGAAATTCAAGGAAAGAGTTTACTGAAGACAAAGTCTCTTTTATGTTTGTACATTCTTTTCTCACTAAGTTTATGTAAGTTTATGTAAGTTTATGCTGTTTTGGGAAGCTCACAGCCACTGCCAGTTTCAGCCATTGGCTAGAAAAACTCACAAGAATCATTATGAGATTTATTACAGAAAAAAGTAAAAAAATACAAAGTAAATTCAGCAAAGAGTAAAGATACAAGGAGAGATGTCCAGAGAAACTAGGCACAAGCTTCCAAGAGTCCTTTTTCTAGAGGAGGCACACATAGATTTTACAGCACTTAACTTATCCAGCATTAAATAGTGATAATATATGTGAAGTGTTTTCTACCAGGATAGCTTATTTGAGACTCAGTGCCAATGATTTTATTGGAGGCAATTCATGCACATAGATGCTGCCTAGCACGTACCAAAATTCAAAATTCCCAGAAGGAAAGCTGGTGTTCGGCATAAACCAGATTGTACAGTTCAGGCTAGTGAGCCATTAGTCACAATTTCTAGGAATGGTGAGAACTTTCCTGCAATCCAAGTTCTTAGATACTAGCCAAGGGCCAATTTTGTAAGCAGGCCTTTTTATGTTGCTCTTTTCTGCACAAATGCTACCTTAGATATAACTTCTTTCAAATTATTTGTATGTCTGTCATATCATGTAAAATGATTTTCATCATGATAATGCAAATTATGTGTTCAAAGGCAGAACTAGGAAGAGATATGCAGGGGCTCAATATACACTAATATAGATTTAATAAATGTAAGTAACCTTAAGAGTAGACTAGTTCTTAGAGAACTAGGAGGAGACTTAGACTCCCACACAATAATAGTGGGAGACTTTAACACCCCACTGTCAATTTTAGACAAATCAATGAGACAGAAAATTAACAAGAATATCCAGGACTTGAACTCAGATCTGTACCAAGTGGACCTAATAGACATATACAGAACTCTCCACCCCAAATTAACAGAATATACATTCTTCTCAGTACCATATCACACTTATTCTAAAATTGATCACATAATTGGAAGTAAAACACTCCTCAGCAAATGCAAAGGAACGGAAATCATAACAGTCTTTCAGACCACAGTGCAATCAAATTAGAACTCAGGATTAAGAAACTCAAAACTGTACAACTATATGGAACTGAACAATATGCTCCTGGATGACTACTGGATAAATAATGAAATGAAGGCAGAAATAAAGATGTTCTTCAAAACCAATTAGAACGAAGACACAATGCACCAGAATCTCTGAGACACATTTAAAGCAGTGTCTAGAGGGAAATTTATAGCACTAAATACCCACAAGAGAAAGGAGAAAATATCTAAAATCGACACCCTAACGTCATGATTAAAAGAACTAGAGGAGCAAGATCAAACAAATTCAAAAGCTAGCAGAAGACAAGAAATAACAAAGATTAGAGGAGAACTGAACCACAAAAAGACACAGAAAACCCTTCAAAAATCAACAAATCCAGGAGCTGGTTTTTTGAAAAGATCAGCAAAATAGATAGACCACTAGCCAGACTAATAAAGATGAAAATAGAGAAGAATCAAATAGGTGGAATAAAAAAATGATAAATGTGATATTACCTCCAATCCAACAGAAATACAAAGTACCATCAGAGATTACTACAAACACCTCTATGCAAATAAACCAGTAAATCTAGAAGAAACAGACAAATTCCTGGACACTTACACTATCCCAAGACTAAACCAGGAAGAAGCTGAATCCATGAATAGACCAGTAACAAGGTCTGAAATTGAGGCAGCAATTAATAGTCTACCAACCAAAAAAAGTTGAGGACCAGACGGGTTCACAGACAAATTCTACCAGAGGTACAAACAGGAGCTGGTACCATTCTTTATTTAAAAATTAACCCCAGATGGATTAAACAGTTAATCATAAGACCATAAAAACCCTAGAGGAAAACCAGGCAATACCATTCAGGACATAGGCATGAGCAAGGACTTCATGACTAAAACACCAAAAGCAATGGCAACAAAAGCCAAAATAGACAAACGGGATCTAATTAAACTTAAGAACTTCTGCATAGCAAAAGAAACTATCATTAGAGTGAACCACCAACCAACAGAATGGGGGAAAAAATCTGCCATCTACCTATCTGACAAAGGGCTAATATCCAGGAATCTATAAAGAACTTAAACAAATTTATAAGAAAAAACAAACCCATCAAAAAGTAGGTGAAGGATAAGAACAGACACTTCTCAAAAGAAGACATTTATGCAGCCAACAAGCATGAAAAAAAGCTCATCATCACTGGTCATTAGAGAAATGCAAATCAAAATCACATTGAGATGCCATCTTATGCCAGTTAGAATGGCAATGGTTAAAAAATCAGGAGACAGATGATGGAGAGGATGTGGAGAAACAGGAATGCTTTTACACTGTTTGGTGGGAGTATAAAATAGTCCAACCATTGTGGAAGACAGTGTGGTGATTCCTCAAGGATTTAGAAATAGAAATACCATTTGACCCAGCAATCTCATTACTGGGTATATACCCAAAGGATTATAAATCATTCTATTATAAAGACACATGCACACATCTGTTTATTGTGGCACTGTTCACAATAGCAAATATTTGGAACCAACCCAAACACCCATCAAAGATAGACTGGATAAAGAAAATGTGGCACATATACACCATGGAATACTATGCAGCCATAAAAAGGATTGAGTTCCTTTCCTTTACAGGGACATCGTTGAAGCTGGAAATTCATCATTCTCAGCAAACTGACACAAGAACAGAAAACCAAACACCACATGTTCTTACTCATAAGTGGGTGTTGAACAATGAGAACACATGGACACAGAGAGGGGAACATCACACACTGGGGCCTGTTGAGGGGTGGGATATTAGGGGAGGGATAGCAGGGAGTAGGGGTATAGGGGAGGGATAGCATTAGGAGAAATCTCTAATGTATATGACAGAGTGATGAATGCAGCATGGTGTTACATAGGTATACACCATGGCACGTGTATACCTATGTAACAAACCTGCACGTTCTGCACATGTACACCAGAACTTAAAGTATAATTTTAAAAAAGTAAAGAAATAGGTGCTTTAATGCAAAAAAAAAAAAAAGAGTAGACTAGTAAAAGGTAGAATAGTTGGGAAGTGATACATTTTGAGTAGGTATTACCTTTGTTTTTACTGATTTTTTTTTAATGTGGCTTATTTGACAGCTGTCTTGCAAAATCTCTGAAAACTTATCCTTCAGTGTTCACTGGCTTTACCACAACCCAATAATACAAGTAGCTATCAATCCTCTGTTCATATCATGTCTACTAATATTCTATTGACTTCTCTCCAAGTCAAAGATGGGGAAGTATACTTCTGTGGAGGTGAGGGAACAGGATGGAAGGTTTGCTCAAAATGTTTCTAACCTATGACAGAATCTCCTATTCTGAGTATCATTTTAGAGTTTTCACCTGCTTTGTCTTATTTCATTCTAATTTAACTTCATGCATAAAGAAATTAAGTTCTTGGTTTTATCTTTTATCCAGTATCATTCACACAGGGGTAAAATATAAACAAGAGCCAGAGGAGGGAGATAGTTTTAGGTTTTGTTGTTGTTGTTCTTTGCTTTTTTAGGTGCCCCCAATTTAAACTCAATGCAATGTTTCTCAGCAGAGAATAAAGTGAACATTGTCAAGAGGCCCGTAGTCTCACTGGATTTTTAGTTTCTAGATTCTTGGTAGCTTCTTTCCAAGATTTTTGTTTAAGACCTCTTCAATGCATTACGCAGCTTGAAATGACAGAATTTCTGAGTCTCTCCTTCATGAAATTTGCTTCGAACTTACAAATGCCTTGAAGCCTCTAACGACTTGGCTGTGTAAAAGTATTTATAAAGCTGGCCCATTTAAAGCAACCCTATTTGATGATCATTATTTTCTTGGAGAAAGGTAGCCCAATCCTCAGGCCAATGAATATATGTCCTATTGCACTTGAGAAACCCTTAAGAAATAACATTAAGTCAACACTGGTAATGAAATAAAAGCAGAGGGTGACATGTCGACAGAGTAATCCTTAGGTGATTTACATTCAGTTCCTTTCCATTAACAGAATCTTTAACCTATCTTTAAAAATAGACTAATTGCCACACAGTTTTTGTGTCCCTAAGATTGTAGAGGTTAAAGAAATAAGGGGCCACTGTCCTTTCCTGCTGGAAAATGTCTCTAGGAGACATTTCATTAGAAAACACTTTAGGGCTTATAGAGAACCAGTGCCACCATCAACGCCACTTCTACCTCTGATCTAGTCTTCTTGTCTTCAGGTAATTTTCATATATGCTTTATTTTCCAAACTAGATTATAAGGCCCTTCAGAAAAGTAATTTTATCTTCTCTGCCCATTATATCATTTTAGATGCTTTTAAAGCTTTAGTACCTGTCACGGGGAAGGATAGGGACAGAAAAACAGGAATAGTCACAGTTTATAATTCATTGGTCACATTAATTAAGTTGTACTTCTTACTCAGGGATACATGTCCTCACAAAGCATTTATTATATCCACAATTACTGGATGTTAACAAATGCTCCAGGGGTGTTAGTATAGGGTAGCTTTTAAAATCTTGCCCTAAACACCATTGTCACCACTACCACTTATTTAGCCCCTTTGACCGCACCACACCAAACTGCTGTCTTGTCCTTTGTTTCACATTTTATGCTTCTTATGTGCTGGATACTCTGTCTAGGATTGCCATCTTCAGCCTGCTGATACTTCAAATCTCAGTTCCATGATGACTTCACCTAGAAAATAATTATTGATCCCACAGCCTGGGTTAGAGACATCTGTTTCTACCATATGCTATGACAATGTCTACCTTAACATTTACCAGTTGGTGATTACTGATCAATCTGCACACTTCTGCTAAATTGTAAGCCTCTTAAGGACAGGAGCTCTACTGTACCTGGATTTTTGTATGCAACACCTCCATGGGGTGTAGACCAAAATAGGCTCCCAATCCACACTTATTCTGTAAATTAACAGACATGTAAAAAGATACAAAGAGATATTTCTCCACTTGAGATTGTAAATGTCAGTAATATATTTGCATTCTAGGCATACTGGCAATCATCTGGACTCTGAATCCCAGTGGAAATCTGAAAAAAATAAGCAATAACTAAAATAAAGCTTTATATTTTTTGAAATGTCCTTTAGTATAGCTAACTCTGACTAAAATTTTCAAAGGATAATTCCATAAATTCATAAATCTCAAAGGGAAACTCCGAAAATACTCGGTCTGAAATAGATTGCCATTGATATTAAAATCTTAGATTAAGATAAATTGTCCTATTCATAGTTTTTTTGATTGTCAAAATTTACCAACTCTGTCTGTATCTCTCTTAATAAATGGTAGAGTTTTTACTGTTGTTGTCATCACTATAGCTTTCTCAAATGTTCCATTCTGACTAAGGACATTCTTCTAGGTTTCTATTTCATCTCTCTATCTTTAACAAAATAGTTATTTTAATCTAGGTCAAGTAAGATATAGATCATATTAACTTGAATTTTGAATTCTATGTCTTCTGCATCTACCTTTGAATATTCCACAGGAATATGATTGCTTAATGTTCCACATCTTAAATTTATTACCTTACATAGAGTTTCAAAGATATTTCATTACCAAATAATTACAAGGTTCCAGGTATTGTGCTAGGCTTCTTTTCTAGTAAAAGAAGCAGATAATGAAAGAGTATTTGGAAATACAGCTAGAGTAATTTATTCAAGTAGGTCTTTGATTAACTGAATGAATGATAAGTCTGTGAATAAATGGACTTAGAAATTTCAGATTAATGACTTTTTGGAATAACTGCATTAAAAAAACTGACGTAAAATTATTCAAATTGTCTATATTGAATTATAGCATTACATGAATTGATTGATGCCTGAATTTTGAGCTCCAAACGTTTTTCAAAATTTTATTTTAATACAGAATATTGATTCTAGTATGCACTTTAGTCATTAATCTTATTTTTTTAAAGTTGTTTCCACATTTGTTATTCTAAGATCCATTATCCTCCATATGTCAGTGGTATGTTCAGACCCTCCATTAAACAAAGATGCAACAGCTTTCCCTAAATTTCTGCACCAGTTTCCACAATTGCCTAAGGGCTAATCTCCATAATAAATCTCTTATTACATATTGATCATGATATTTCTGATTATTTGAACAAATCCTAATGATTACATCCCATATCAGACCTTATGTAGCCCTTACATATGACTTTGGCAGCACAGGTAGATTACCACTACTGTGATGTGATTACACTGATTCAAAGACCCTATAATATTATGTATTCTGTAGTGCTGAAATTGAGAATTAGCAAATCTAGCATGAGGAGTAAGATTAGGGGCATTCATTACTGCACTATTTATTTATAGCCACCTATTTATACGGTAGCTAAATGAACTAGAAAAAAAAAGAATCTGCAATTATTTCTGAGAATTTTAATACTTAGTAATTGGTAGAACAGGTAGAAAATCAGTAAAGTTATAGAGAACATGAGTAACGCTATTAACCAAATTATTTTACCAACCTAAATGACAATTATGGAATAATACACCCAACAGAATACATATTCTTTTTAAGAGCACACAGACATTCACAAAGCTAGACTAGATTTTAAGCAATAAAATAAATCTCAAAAATTTATAAATAGTTTTAATACTTGTAGCAGTGGTGAACTTACACAAGCAATGTGAACTGCTGAAGCCAAAATTCAAACTCAGGTTTATGTGACTTTAAATTCATTTTTCTTTCACTAAAAAAAAATTGTGTGTGAGTGTGTGCATATGTGTCATGAGGAGAAGGTGGTGAGAAACAGTGGCTGGTTTTCTGGTATGAGTTATTTCTGTTAATAACAAACTCAGTTACAAAAATATCTATGGCTTCTAAGTCCGTATCTTGTAAGAGCTCATACGTTGTCAGAGTTACAGACTCAATAAATATGCAAATCAGTATATACACATCCACACACATATATGGGCTGATATACATGTGTATATATACATGTATGCACACATATGCCATATATGTATGTATGTGTATGTGTGTAGTACATAAGACAAATATAGATTATCATGGAAGAATATACAAGGAAGTATTCAATTACTAGTGTCAGTGGTGGAAATTAATAACAAAAGCCTTCACAGAAGTATAGTTTTAAGATATGAATAGAAATTCATCAAAAGGATAAGAAGAAATAAATTGTAAACATGAAGTTCATCATGTGTAATAGGAAAGAGCTCAAAGACATGTTTGAGAACAGCTAAACATTTTGGGTGATTAGAAGCTGTGCAAGAGGAATTGTTAAAGGTATAGCTGCTAGATATTTGGAGGCTAACTTGTGAAGGGCCTTAGATTATATATGTAGAAAAGGTAAGGCTTTTATCTTGAAGGATATGGGAGCCAATAGAATTGTTTTTATATGTTTGATATTTACTATCAGATACTTTTTGGGGGTGGGGGACAGAGTCTTGCTCTGTAACCAGGTAGGAGTACAGTGGCGCAATCTCAGCTAACTGCAACCTCCGCCTCCTGGGTTCAAGTGATCCTCCTGCCTCAGCCTCCCAAGTAGCTTGGACTACAGGTACATGCCACCATGCCCAGCTAAAATTTGTATTTTTAGTAGAGACGGGGTTTCACCATGTTGGCCACGATAGTCTCCATCTCTTGACCTTGTGATCCTCCCACCTTGGCCTCCCAAAGTGCTAAGATTATAGGCATGAGCCACCACGCCCAGCCCTGATACACTTTTTAATATGACAATTGGTAATAATATAGGGAATGGTTTGGGACGGGGAAAGAATTGCAGCAAGAAGTTAGTTGAGACACCACAGGAGGATGTTGTGATCTACAAATAAGCAACTTCAGTACTACCTGGGAGCTCCTGAGAAAGGCAGACTGTCAGGCTCCACCAAAACTTCAATGTGCACATGAACCACCTGGAAATTTTTCTAAATTCTGATACCAATTTAGCAGTTTTGGTGTGGGAACCAAGATTCAGTATTCTTACGCAACCTCTGTGTGATGTCTAAGTGGTGATCTATAGTGTTCACTTTCAGTAATAAGGGCAAGGTAGTAGGAGTCAAAGATGTTTAGCAGGCATTGTGAAACAATTAAAATGACATTCAGAAAACAGAAGCTCCAGGAATTACAGTCATCAAAGATTCGAGGTGACTGGACAGAAATTATTGATAATATTTCTATTCACAATTTCAACAAGATGAGAGTATTATATGAATGTAAAATATGTTAATAAACCACATTTCCATTACAGAAGTAATAAATACTTGCTATTGAAAGTCTGCACAACACAGTATTGTGGAAAGGAATAAAACCAAGTATACATATTTTCAAACCTTCAAAACACCACTTCCCAATTTGGTCATTCTAGTCATTTGTTACCCCCTATTGTAGAATCTTATAAACTACAAAAAGGAGCTTAAACTTGAACAGAAAGGTAATTAAATATAACTTAGATTTAGGGAGCTGGAACAATAAAGCAAAATTTATATTGTATTATACGTTCTAGATATCAAAAATATTTTGTTTTGCTTTCCTAAAATGTCTCCTTTGTTCCTGGACAAGTTAGTTATCTTGTGCTGCAGGTCATATAAATAATGTGATGCTGGGTGGTGTGGTGGCTCACACCTGTAATCCCAGCACTTTGGGAGGCTGAGGTGGGTAGATCACCTGAGGTCAGGAGTTTGAGACCAGCCTGGCCATAATGGTGACCCTGTCTCTACTAAAAATGCAAAAATTAGCCAGGCGTGGTGGCACATACCTGTAATCCCAGATACTTGGGAGGCTGAGGCAGGGGAATCGCTTGAATTAAAGAGAGTTTAAATGAATTGGAAAATATTTTCTGCTTTTCAACATTCTAGTAAA